>MJUU01018984.1:82329-177220 GCA_002080025.1 Modiolus philippinarum
TTTTTTTTTATTTTTTTACTCCACATTTTCCCATAAAAGCCTTTTTGCTTTGATGTATGTTCATCGTTATATTCGATAGCTTTAATACAAACAAATGAAAATGGAAATCGTTCACCTTTTTCAATTTAGAAAACCTTTTAACTTAGAATACCCTATTAAATTCAAAGACATAAACGACGATGAAACAAGTGTCAATGATCTTGAATATTCAATAATAGTAATGATCAGTAATTTTGTGTATGTTTTAAGGTGTCTCTGTGGTATTATTCCGCCATTTTTTGCTAATACTTGTTCATTTAGGTCTCATATATTAAGAAATTTAACAAATAAATTATTTAAATATGTGGAAATGTAACAAATTAATTATTTAAAATGTATAAAGAAAGTTCCAAAGAATTTGAAATTTTAATTCCTACTCCCATTAACAACATTTTCATAACAAAAAAGCGATTTAAAACACATGTACTTTAAATCAGTTGTTGGATTTACAGAACACAGAATTTACACAAGGGAGATAATTTGTTAAAAACAATTTAATATAGATATCACTAGAGAAATGAACCTTTCACAATTTATCTCTCTTATTTCAACGGTGATCCCTTATATATGTAAGCGATATAATGATTGCAAAGTATAAAAATCTATGATTGATTTTCAAAGATATCCCCTAGCTCATATAGTCAATTTCCCTATCATATATGTATGTTTGTATGTATGTTTTTAATCATGTGTGTTTTGTGTCATTGTCCCTTTTGGGTCCATGATTTGTTTAATAAAATATTTGATATGATTTGATATGATTATATGTCAAATCCTAACATTTTCAATATCAGTTTTTGCGCTTATTTTGAACAATAATACAGTTATGTTTCTACACAGAAAATATCACAAAATTCTAGGATGGGAAATTAATAACCCACATGCAGACATTTTAATACGGGACTTTCGAGAGAGGAACTCTTGTGTAACACATGGAAAACAAAATATCTATGACATTGAAGTGCATACTTATAATTGTTCCTACATGAAAATTCTTAAACTAAATTTTAATTGACGAAAAACAATTAACTTAAAAGCGCTACATCAGATTCAACATAAACCACCCTTAGCTCAACAGTGTTCATTAATTATGTGATTCTCTTTCAATGTATCGATGTATTGATTTTTTCGTATAGTATAAGAACTTGAATCCGGTTTGAACACGACTCAGAAGTCCCGTATTGTTAACGACACACAAAAAGAAATTTCTTCCCGAAATGGATTCGAAACACTCGGAGTCGGCAGATTTAATACTTCACAGTTAAACAAAAAACGCTCTTGAATCTTTCCTCTTGTGACTTTGTCGATAAAAAATACAATGACTGGACAACAAACATGTCAAACTTATCAAGCTACCAATATCGTCTACATTTGTGAGCAACCACTAAACCACCCATAGGGATCATGGCCCCGAGATATAGAAATGGAACCAGTATCCACGGCTTCGAAACATAACCCCTCCAAAACTATGTTTCTGTGGTTGAGAGGAATAAATAAATGCACAACCCATCTTTTGAATTTGATGTGAACTCAATTTATCGTTGTAAAAAATGCCAAGCTTTATGCATGTTAAGAACCCTTGTAACAAGGTTCTTTTTGAATGGTCTGTAGGTCAGGTTTATGGAAGAATATACGAAATAACCCCGAAATTATGGGTTTTTGTAAATATTGTTTTTTCTGTTAGAAATAGATTTGTTCTCGAAAAGGATGAGCGTGAGAGCGTGATATAGGGTTGGAAAGCGTGACTCTCACGCCCAAAGCGTGAGACAGGTATACTTGATGATGAGTAGAAAATCAATATTAAATCAATCAACCAGCCACCTAGTAGCCAGATTGAACTGGCCTCGGACCATTATACCCAATACCTGTGTTATGTATGATGATCTATGATGTATTTATTTCTATATCTGAAGATCAAATTTAAATATCTTCTTTTTACAAGTTTCAAAAGTGGTCCCCATAGCTCATGCCAATAAACTATGTCAATCCATTAGTCTCTGAAGAAGACCTTTAGCGGGTACTGAGATCTGGTCTTTCATTTATAAATTTCCAGGTAGAGATTTCGAAACCGACGATAAATATGTATGAACAAAACTTTTATTTTATGTAAATTTGTGCCGGAGAGTTTCCGAACTGTTGTGTAGTTAAGGCACAGTTAGCTTTACGTTGTTCATTCTAATTTTTATTATTTATTTGAATATTTTCCTGTAGTTTATAAGGAAGGACAACTCTTTTTTAATTTTTCAATATGTCATCGAAGAGTTGCGTCCCATCGAGAGAGAGAGATTTCAAGCAAAGGGAGACTACTTAAAATTTGATATTGGAACATCCAAACAAATCTATAACAGCATCAATTTAGTGAATTGAAAAAACAATTGATAATTCAAAAACATATCGTATTTAAAAAATAATAAACTGTGACAAAGAATTGTACATGTATTTTTAATGAAACTATAAAGCAGGGAAATCATCGATGTATCCAGTCGTCCAAAAAGGGTGATCCCGATGAGGTTCTGGTCGTTTTTTACAACATTTGAAAAAGAATATAAGCAACAAGGAGGGTAATTCTTGGATGATATCGGCTGGGAGGGAATGTGTAACTTTGCTGTGGACATCTTATGCTTCCCAGAATTAAAGATTTATTTCATTCCATGGCCGACATAAAAGATCGATGTATTTCATCGATTAGGGAACACTTTTAACATAACACTGTAATCATAAAAACCTCACCCTGGTCTTATAATTTACAGGATGATATCAAGCTAAAAAACACCCACAAATATTCAAAATTTAATTAAAAAACTCACACAGAGCCAGTAAGTAAAAATTGAAACCCAATTTTCTCGCGATATCTTTTGGTTCGAAATAATATGCATTCTCTGATCAAAGACTTGCATATGCTGTGATGCAACATTAATTTTTTTCCATTTTATTACTTTTTAAATTCAATAAAAAATCACATTTAAACCTCATTTAAATCATTTAAATAACTTATTTAAAACTATCTAAAATAAACGTTAAACTAATTAAACTACAAATTTAAACCATCATTTATTTTCAGTAAAGTTGTAATTTAAGCTTTAAGAAAACTAGCTTATTTTTTAGTATATTAGAAGTTTACTGAGTATATTAAATTCTATTAGATTTCTTATTTAAAGTTAAAGTAAACTAATATTATTTCTAACTAAACTTGAAGTTTAAAAAAAATATTAAATTTGTGTAAATTTGGATTTTAATACTCCGAAAACTGCGTTTAAATCAGATTAAATCTTAGATTTAAAATTTTTTTTAAATTTACTTAAATCTTTTCTATAAATGACGGTAAATTCAAATTAAATTTTAAACTAGAAATTTAATAATTTCTAAAATTTTTTAAACGTATCATTTCATGCAGTGTTCGTAGAGAACACTTTTAATTGACAAATAAAGATGACAATAGACCAACATAAAATAAACGAACAAGAATATATAGTTATATGAATGAAAATCACATTATTTTTTTTCAGTCAGCATAAAACACTAATATTACAATTTTTCGTGAGGTACAATATATAAAAAGAGATTAAGTGATTTAGAATCTTGTACAATATTTGGAATGCTGTGCAGATTGTACCCTGACTAAACCCTGGCTTCTGATTTTAGGTGAGAATACATCCATAACGGAGCTAGATCTCAGCTGGAACCAGTTCAGAATTATTGGTGCTAAAAAGATAGCTAATGGACTGAAGGTACTATAAAGCGATTACCCATGATCATTTTATATTCCTAAAATCCTTCAAATATGAGTTCAGAATTGTTAAATCATTGCTTACAAATTAAATGATACGAAAGTAAGAGGAATGAGAGAAAAAAAAAACATGTTTCATATCCTCATTCATTTTGTATCTGAAATATATGACATTCTATTTGCCTGTCGAAAACATACAACTCTATTAGACTACAAGAGACATATAATCAGATAATATTTGATTTGACCAGGCCTAACACCCTTGTTCTTGGGAGAATATCTCATATGAATCCACTATCATGCTTTCAAATTTTGGCATTTTATATTTATGTAATGTCCAATGATATTCTGACAATTCTGTTTCGCACATCGCACTATTTTATTGTGCCAAGTTTTCTGGTATTTGATTCATGTGTGTCCTATTTTTTGTTTAATATTATGGTTCTCTCCTATGAGCATTTTTGTCGGAAAATGGATGACAGCGGTTGGAAGAGCACTTTGCCAGTTATTAGTGTGTTTGTTGACGACCCGTATCCATGAGTAAAAACAACATGGACGACCTTAAGCTATAAACTCTGTCCAAACCGGTGTCAGGGGCCGTCTTTTAGGTATGGACAGAGCTCATTTTTAAAAGCCGCATGGGTATTTGAACAATAATAATAGCGTTGCTTCATTGCTTGGTTTTACCATGTATTTTTAGAGCCTTGTCTCATGTGCATTTGCTCCATACCCTTTCATTGCTAATTAATAACATTTACTCGAGGGTTTCAATTTCCTCATCTATCATTGCTCATGGCAACTGTGACTGTTTTGATGATATGCCTTGATAGACCACCTTCTTGTTACATTTCTTTGGAAATATTGGTATTTGGTACGTAAGTCGGACAAGTTCATAACTGACGAGAAGGAAAACATCGAAGAAAATATAATATTTTATTTAAAACTGACAGACTTTAAAATCACAGATGGGGTAATATTAAAATTACCGAGTTGAATTGTCAAGCTCCAAAGTCCATAAGGCAAAAAAGACAAAGCATTCGGAAAATCACCGAAAAAATTGTCGAAAGCAATAATCCTGACTTAGTAAAGGCATTTCAAAATAAATAGTGGGTTAAACCGGTTTTATGGAGCGTTAAACCTCCCCTTCCATTACGGTAGTGTCCGATAGCATTTCAACAGCAAAGGTTTTTTAAAGGTCGTAGACACCTAAAGGAAATGATCATCCTAGTACTAAAAACAATTAGAATCTTGAATCAAACATAATAAAATAAAGCAATAACAGTATAATTGAAGTAATAAAAGTGTTTAGAAGAACCATAAAGTAACTGAAACCCATGATTGGTCTTGAGGAACAAACGCCAATTCAAAACAAGCTTTTATTCATCTTTCGAAATATGTTTTTTTTTTTAAATTTCATCTGCACTGACGAGACATAAGTTGTCGAATTGGCCATCTGCAGAAACCAAATTAACAGTAACTGTGGCAATTATACATTTTTTGAAATACGAGTACTTTTATATGGTAAACACTTTGCATGTTAATCCAACATTTGGAAGTGAAATGTAATAAAAAAAATTTGCGAAAAATACAATGTATTATATTCTTGCAATGCTGGACAATAGTTCATTGTCAAACTACGTTCCTGTATGCTAAGCAGCTAAGACATATTGTCAAATAGAAATTTAAAATTTTTGACTAGAATGAAGGGGGTCTCATTGGGGGGGTTCTGATCCTGGATCCCGCTTAACGTTTTGTTAAATTCCCGTATCCCGCTTATCATTTTTGTGTTTTTCCAGATCACGCTTATTCACTTTTTAGAAAATAGAGTAAAGTGCAAACAGTGATACGTTTTTTTTTCGGATAAAATGTTATTTTGATTGTGTAAGACAAGTAAGCAGTTAACGCTTTTGCTTGTATTTGCATTTGAAATTAATGTTAAACTTAATACCTAGCTGTCGATCATTTTGTACAAAACTCAGACACGATGAACGTAATTGGAAACCCGATTCTGAAGCCATCAAACCTATTAGCAAACAAAGTTTCAGTGCCTGAATTTTTACAATTTTAGACTTCTTTTTATTCTGAGTGAATCAAGTGTTTACACCTTGCATGCTGATATTAAACCTTGAAGACACAATAAGGCCTCCAAGGTTCTTGAAATTTTAAAGCCAGTCAAGGGCACCATGATCTATCCTAACAAGGAACGGCACTTCATAAAAAAATGCTTTATAGCGGACGCTATTGCAAGAAAATTCACGACGCGTTACGTCATAATACATCGGCAAACGAATACCGAAGCAAGAAACTAAAGTACTAGCAGTGTGAACCCTTTAACTGAGGTATCATCAGGTGCTCCGGAAGGGTAAGCATGATCTGCTCCACGCATGGCACCCTTCACACATCCAGTTAAAATATGATGTTGAAATATCTGTTGGGTGGCTGATTGGTTATTGTCATTTTTTAACCCGTAGACGAAACCAATTCAAATCCAGGGTGCATGTTGTTTGGTTGGCTGATTGGTTATTGTCATTTTTTAACCCGTAGACGAAACCAGTTCAAATCCAGGGTGCATGTTACCCAACCACCCACCCACCCTCAAACAACTCCAACTGAAGGTGAAACTTTGAAAAGCATGTTTACGTCTCTTTTTGTATTAAGACAATTACAAGGACGAATCTGTGCCACAAACAATCGACGAAGAAAAAAAACTAAAAAATAACAGGATGATATACAAGACAACTAAGAAAACAAAAGCACTGACAATGTAAATGCTCACTGAAAACCGAGAGTATCATCGGGTGTTCTGATGATACTCTCGGTTTCACTGCGTTCTTGTGTATTCCGACAAGCTTGTACTAAAATTAGCTGTCATGATCTCTTTGTCATCTTGTATTTCAGATAATTCAGCTCGTATTCCAAAGGAGCTGACTTCGGTGTCTGATATTTACGTTTCACTGGTATCCATGGGTATCCGAAAATTTGAGCCTACACAAGACACTTTTTAAGTTTGCCACCTGACTCTCTCATGACATTAAATATTTTCACCCTATTCTGTCAACTTATGAAGGAGTCTGGCTATTTCTGACAAGCCTTTCACATACATGCGATAGTACGAGCAGGTTCCAAAAATACTTCTCACATCTTCATGGATTTGAGTACTGGCCATCCAATATTCCGTCATTTTATATATATTTTCCGGTACAAAACCAGTCGAAGATCAAAAGGTATCTTGCAGAACGCCAGTCATTGTAAATCGTACATACATTGAAGTTTTTGATTACGAAAAACTGAAATTATCGCTTAGTAGAATTATCATTTTCCCGAATTCCCGAACCATTTTTATTTAATTTCACGTATCCCGCTCTACTTCGTTTCCCGTTTTCACGCACAATAATTTGACATTCACGGGTCACGCTTACAGAAAAAACGGTCGATCCCGTGTCACGTTTAGACCCCAATGAGACCCTCAATGAAAGACGAATGGACCAGAAATAAATAATTTATCATGATTTCTACATATTTCTACTTATTTTAAACTGTCAGAGTAATTGCCCTTTGCCCAATAATTTGAATTGTAATGTATCAGCTTTTGCCTCCTCGGTTCTCAAGATCATGTCAAAAGAAAAAAATCAAAATAAACACCGAAGGAACAAAACAATCTTAAATCCACAATACACGACAATATAATAAAATATATGGATCACAAGCAGAGAAACAACATAAACGACAATGACGAAACAAACAGAACATAATACAAACGGCAAGGAAAATAAAGCACAAAAGTATGGACCCTAAAAACAGGAGTATCATCAGGGCAATCTCAATTATCGATGTGCTGAATACTGTTTTTTATGTGCAGTTGATATAAATATATTCTAATAAATCGGCAAGCGAATGGCAAATATGTATAAATTTAGAATCAAATATCCAAAAACACGTCAATTCATATGTAACACAAATCGTGACAATATGACAAAGACAAAACAAATTAAAAAAAAAAGAAACTGAAGTACTGTTAACCTACAAAAAAAACAGGAGAGATCATCAGGTGCTCCGGAACGGTAAGCACAATCTGCTTCTCGCGTGTCATCCGACAGGCAACTAAAGTATGGCGTTAAAAAATCTATTGGGTACCGTGGCTGTTTGGTTAAAGTCATTCTCTTACTATCAATCAATACAATTTTGATGTCCACAGTGCTTATTACTTCTCTCATCCTCAAACAGCACCAACGTATGAGTTTGAAAACATTCAATAAATCATATTTTCTGTTGGATCATAAATTAAATAAAAATTAAGGTTTTTTGTTACACATGAACTGATCTTGGCTTGTTGAATTATGATCATTTAAGACATGTCTAATTCAAATCTGTAAATATCTCAGAGATACAAATTATAACAAAGTTGGACCTGACCAAATTTATTTGTAATATTTCCCTTTTAAGTGTTCCTAAAACTGTACGGAAAAGTAAATACAAAGACTAGCATTATAATCATTTTCTACTTGATCTCAGTTAAATTATAACTTTCCATTACATTTCAATTGAAAATTTTATATTTTCAGTGAAAGATTGTGAGCTTTTTTGGCCGATCTTTTAATTTTTTGGTATTCTTTCCTGTGTAGTTCCCTAGCAAATTATTGCATGTAATTATAATTTTCAGCCATTGCAGGTGTTTTCCTGTTGTCTCTTTTATTTCATTTCACAAAGATAAACTTTCCAATATTTGAAAATATCTACTGATTTTTTAGACTACTTTAAAATTCAGTATAACTCCTTAAAAGGATATTGATCTTCATATTTTTGAAAACAAGGAAATAAACAATAACTGAAACAAAGTGGGAAAAAATCTAACAACATATATTTACAACTAATTCAACTAGTACTATTTACCTTATTTTTTTCCAAATATTGGAACGCTTTCTGCTTTAGTCATACAATTTATCTTATCTACACCTCTTTTCTTTCTCAAATTTTCGAGGTATTTTGTGATATGTTTTATAAAATAATGTCATATCAGTAGACTTCATGTAATTTTCATACAAATCACAAATGATTTTGGACATTTTAATTTACAATTGTGTCATGTTTTTCATTACGACACTTTCCTGTTTTCAATTTAATAGTAGGATGATAATAACAAGAAAACAGGATTTGTTTTTCTTATGTTAGTCTCTTCAGCAGTGAGGAATCCTTAAAAGAATTCCCCGTGCGAGAGATGTATGCTCTCTATACAAAATACAAATACAAAAATACAAACTTATTTCCCAAATCAAAGGGGGCCCATATGAGCATTACAATTACAGAATACAATTAAAAAAAACATTCAAACATTGTTAAGTATTTCAGAAAAAGGAAAAGGAAAAGAAGAATTTCAGTAATGGTGTACGTACTTGTTTGGGAGAGAATTTCTCATATTGTTATACTATCATACTTTCAAATTTTGGCATTGATTATTTTGTTGTAATTTCCAAATGTTATTCTGACAACCTGTTTATAGTGCCCCCATCTCCCTACTTTATAACGAAAGTTGTCTTACAATCGACTTGATGAGTGCCCTGTGTTTGTCTATATGTTGTAATTTTCCACTAGCTTGAGACACTAGTACCTATGATAGTAATTGTAAGAGCACTTTGCCAGTTAAATTTAAATTTGTTGACGATCGCGCGTCCATGAACAGACGTTGATATGGCGTTGTTAAACATTTAGCTAAGAACTCCACTCAAACCGTCTTCAACTTACTGTAACGTATGAGCAAAACTCATTTTTTGAAGGCCTCATGGAGATTTCAAGATTAAGGACAACAATAAAAGTGCTGTTCCCTTGCTTGGTTCTACCATGTATTTGTAGAGACTTTGTCTCATGAACGCTTACTCCAAATCATTTCATCGTTTATTTGTAATATGATGGAAGAAGCTATTTGAAATGCTTAGCTTTTCTCACAAATGCTAAAAGTTTCTTTAATTTTTGTCTAAATAATTAGCATAATAAACAGAAGAAATTGAAATTGAGATGCTTTTTGGATTCCTAATTCCAAAAATTATAAATAAAAGAATAGGGTCTTTAAATGAAGTTGCAGTAAAAAGTTTGTAGTGTGTTGTTTTTCAACTGAATATCAAAAAATATAAAAAACGCACAATTCTTTGTCGCGCAAATTTCTTCGTTCTGTCTACCGTTAACATGCTGGTGAGTTCAATATATGTTCTTGAATTCAAATAACTCTCGTACAGTTTTAAGCCAAAATATAACTATTGTATATTACTGGTGTGATATAATTTGTCGGTGCTTAGGTGTAACAGGCACTCTTTGCTGCTAAGCCACGTATGAACAAGTGAAAGTGTCTGTTTGTCAGGATAATAGACAATAAATCTATGTTTTGATCCTTCAGGGTTCGTGTTAAGTAATATGACCCTTATGCAAGGTGGTACAAATACCTGCAAACACGTTTATGACAGATTTTAAATACATAATCATTCATTTTTTATCTATACATTAAAAGTTTAAGAAATACATCAGTATAATAAATCCGTGTTATATTTATATAGAATCTATTATTTAAAGTCTGTTTTCCCTTTGAGAACGAAAAAATACTGCGTGTATTATATCATCGGCTTGCAATTAATAGATTTCATTTCTCTAATTCTATTTTAACCATTAATTTGTTTATGATTGTGAATCTCTTCACTGCTTTTGCTGACCTGACTCAATACTGTGATGCATATGGCAGACCTCAAATGAAAAAAAAAAAACATTATATGGAATTTCGCTAGAAGAAAATAGTTTGGGGATAATTTCGTGATCTTTCCAATATTAAATAAAATCATGAGAACTCTCTTGTTTGAGATCTTCTTGATATCCAAGAATAAGAACTAGAATTTGAGAAACATATCATAGTTCTACTGTCCACAGGGTTAAGCATAAACAGTTTGAGCCCTGAGATCGAAGAACGTTTGGTGTTCTGAGTGCATGAAAATCGTATTTGTTGGTTTCTGATTATAAGATAAGGCAAGTAGGTATATCACTTTAACGTAGATGTAAGCACATCGATGAAAGGCTTTGAATTTTAAGGACATTTATAAAAGAAAAATGGATAATTGATTATGAAATAACGAGTAATATATACATGTGTTCTAAAAAAAGACATGGTTTTGGCATTATTCGACAATTCGCAATGAATTCCGCTCAATCTGGTGCTAGGGACTGTTATGAACTTGATATGAGATGGCGAGCCTCATTGAAGATGAAGAACAAAAATAGAAGCGTATATACCATGGATATAACATGTATTGGTAAAGACATTGTCTCATGTCCATTTACTCCATATCATTTCTTTGCTAATGTGAGCTGTTGAAATTGGACAAATATACCATATTTTAACAACTCGTATGGACATTTCTACTTTGAATTGCAAGACACATTTGTTCAATAATTAATTGTTTTTACAGCGTAAATATTTATCGCATGTTCAGCGTAAAAAATTTCTTTCATATTCTGCTAATATTCAAGAAAAAAAAACAAGTTTTTGAAATATACAGCTAACAGTCTGATAAAAAATTTTGGCGTACATTCAAGTGATTTTGTTAGTCATAAAGCCTTTTACAAGTCCTTACAACTTTAAATAGTATTAATGTTTGTACAAAACCCATTTTAAACAGTAAAGTGCACTTTCTCGTCAAGAGAAATGCATTATGAAAGTTAAACATATGTAATATTTTTAGTGTCAGCATTGATCGCTGGTATTTTAACAATGCTTATAAATCTCTTTAGTGAAGACAAATTTGTGAAAATACTCCATACAAATCCAAGTTAATCTAGAAGACTTGTATAACAAGTTTGGAGTTAAAAGGCAGATCGTGAGTATCGAGTTCAACGTCCCAATAAAAAGACCTTAAATTGAAAGGAAAAAATTATACACGATTTGAATACGGAAATCGAATGTAATATTGCATTAACTTTATTTAACGTATATAAATTAATCTTATATATTTCTTCTCTAACGTTACATGAACTAAATCAAGTAAAACAAGTTCAAAATAGGGAATATAAAAATGCTCTTTCTTATGGTTTTATTGAGTCCGTATTGTGCATTTGTATGTGTGTCTTTATTTTTTTTCTGTCCCGAAGTCTCATGTGACGTCCTTGTTTCTTGGTGTTTCCGATGTTGTCCTTGGATTGTTCGTTTTTTTTACCGACGGTTCGGTTTCCACATACTTTATGTTAGCATAAACACTGAGATAGAAAGGAGTGACCTTCCGTCCTCATATTAGCAGTAATTTACATAACCTTCCAACCATCTCTGGAGTATTTTACCAGTGTACTCGCATCTTTGAGGGAAACGCTTCAAAATGATATATATTTTATGAAAGTATATGGAGTAAATGAACATGAGACCATAACACATATGCTATTTCAGTTGCAATAATTTTAATAAGCTTTATGGCCATTTCGGAAATTAATTCATCAGCAGAACTAGGACCCAAACATAGGAAATCCATAATTTCAAAAAAAATTTTAAAATGCATAAAACCATACGAAATCCATGAATATACATGAATGGTCCTTCAGATGTTGATTTTGAAACTCTATTTTCAATTCATGTATATTTGATTTTTCCATCTTAATCTTTTGCCCATAGATTTATTTCAAAATCAAACGTTAATCATTAAAACCTTCAATTAATAAAGGAAAAGGCAGAAACTACTAGATCTACATCTTTTTGGGGACTTATCTCTCAAATTTGACGAAAATGGTCGTCTCAGTACTGAAATTTACGACAAAAGGGCCGATTTTAATTTCAGAATTATCAATTTCACTTACATTGACAGCTATATTCCAGCTTCTCTTTCTTACGGAGTGTATGAATCAGAGTTGATTCGTTACGCAAGACGGGACAGCTAGCACAAATCATACAGACTTTCACGTAAGACATAGTTATCTCCGGTGACCCCCTTATTGATCAAGACTCGAAAAAATTCCGTCCGAGCTCTGATATAAGATTCTATTTTTATTTAGTACTGGGATAGTCATTTCTTTTAACTGTCTACGACCTTTCCATATCAATTGCTGTTATGTTGCTACCGGACACTGCCACAATGGAAGGGAAGGATTTGCGCGCCATAAAACCGGTTTAACCTTCCATTTCTTTTGAAATGCCTGTGCCAAGTCCGGACCATTGCTGTCGACAATTTTTCAGGTGGTTTCCACCTGGTTGGTATTTTGGTCTCATGGACTTAGGCTATTGAAACTCTTTTTGATAATTTTGTTATTTATCCCCATTGAATATGGAACAATTTTATAAGCAATAAACTGAGTGTTTACTATATTTTAGTGGTTAAGTACCGCATACAATGGGAACATGTCTTAATTTTTGTGTTTTGGCTATTTATCGTTTGTTTAGAATATGAATGGTAAGAATAGAGTTCTTTGAAACCATCTCAGCATGAGCACTACAGTAAATATTAACATAGATCTTTTGACACCTATTTATTTCCATGATTTTATTTTGTCAGGAAAACAACTATATAAAGATATGTAATGCTTCCTGGAACGGTTATGACGATGACGGAGGAGCAGCTTTTGGTGATGTTCTGGCTCACAACAGTTATTTGATAGAATTAGACATATCCTGTTGTAGAATAGGTCCAGAAGGGTTTGGTAAAGTTATGAAAGGACTAAGAAACAATGAAACATTAGAGGTTTTAAAGGTATCTATTTTTCGATATATTAGGATCATATGTGTCCTACAGTTAGAGAAGAAGAGCTTATGACGAAATCCCGTTAAAACTTAATATTTTACATTAACCACTAATAACGGCATAGTCTATTGAATATAAAGGGAGTTTCAGAAATAAACAACATAGCTTGGAATTTTAAAGAGGTTAAAGCACTATTTTTTTTCAAATAAAGTTTTGATTTTCACCATATTGTTTTCCTTTCAATATATTCAACTGTACATAAAAATAGAGCTCATTTATTTTAATGAACTTCCAAATGATTTGATTTGATCTGCACTGAAGAGACATAAGTTATCGAAATGGCCATCTGCAGAAACTAAATTTACAGTAACTTCGGTGTTGTTTGGTAAAGAAATACGACATGCGAATGAAAAAGTATTTTCAACGACATACCATGCTTGTTTCTATCAAAAGAGTATAAGGTGGCCATTCCAATTTTGTGCATCTTATGTGATTTTTGCGTCTACATTTCACTATTTATCGTCAATTACGGCAAAATTGAAGACATTGTTATAATCTGTAGATGTAATAATATTTATACTATAACTAATTCGAGATTCTCATTATCGCAAAATATTCAATGAATGATCGAATAACGCAGTAATTCACGAATACGCGCAGCGCATGAGTGAATTACAGCGTTTTTCGATCATGAGTTGAATATTTTTGATAATCAGAATCTAGGATTAGTTATAGTTTTTATTATATAGATCTTCACGCATATTTGATGGTTGATTTTCAAATTCATTTCATGAACTACGTTTTCAAAATTAATCCGCTGCGACGTTTACTTAGCAACAACGTTGACAACGTCTATTGTGACGTCACTTCCCAGAGTGAAAATATGGAAAATAATTTCACTGTTAATTATCACTTTTCTTTCACTGGGAAATCTCAATTTTCACCGCTATCTATATAATAAACAAATGTAATGACGGCTTTACAGTAGTTATTCATATCCCAGATACATTTGTTTTCAATATAAGCAATAATTACTGGAAGATTTATTGATCAAGTCTTTAATCTTTTTTTGTCCATAAATAAAATGCTATTGTCTGAGCATCATAACAATATTGATTACAATTGCATATCAATTTAAATGAGAAAACGCTTGTTCTTTGAAGTATTCAATATTTTACGAAAGGATATGGAGAAAATGAACATGAGACCATAACACATATGTTTTTACTCCAACTGCAATAAATTTATTGAGCTGTATGGCCATTTCGGAAATTAATTCTTCATCAGCAGCACAAACAAAGGAAATCTATAATTTCAGAAATGTTTAAAATGCATAAAACCAAACGAAATCTGAATAATCAGTAATATCAGATAAAGCTAAGGACACAACTACTATGGAGGAAGTTAATCTTTAGGTTTTAGAATTTACATGAAACAACGGCAGTAGAACACCGAAGGAACAAAGGGGTGAAATTCACAAAAATCGAAGTCCAAAGACAGGGCAAAAACGAGAACACAGAAAACAATGACGTTAGACACAAAAACAATGACGCCAGACAGACACAAAGCACAGAACCAGAAACCACAACATTCAGAACAAAGGCACTCACAGTGTGAACTCCAGTGAAACTGAGAGTGACATCAGGTGCTCCGGAAGGGTAAGCATGTCCTGCTCTGTTAACAGCACCCGTCACACTGTGGGTGATTCAATCCGGGAAAATGTCAAAGTCGGTAATCAAATCCGGGAAGACGTGAATCTAGCTGAAAATGTCCACTTTCATTTGGGAGACTGACACGTCATATCTTTCAATGATGCTATGGTGACGGCCATAGAATTTCTTGAGGGATGAAATTAACAAAGGTTGAACAAATCCCTGACTAAGCAGCTTTTGGGACAGTGCTTTTGCTCTGTTCAAAAAATCACTGTACAAACTACAAGCTCGACAGTAACGAATCAACTGTGAAATGTACACTCCATAGGCTGGAGAGGTAGGTATATTGCTGCTAAGAAAGGGAAATATGAATTTAGATAATAGTAATTGAACAAAGTGTACACGTGAGATATTATCTCATGCACAAGTACACCATATCTAAGAAAAATAAAGAGCATACATCTATACCACGGGGAATTGTTTTACCAAGCATTCTTTGCATTGTTTTTGAATGTTTGCAATTCGAATTTGTGAGCAACCTTATGCATTTTATTTGTCTATTTTGCATCGATGTTATGTTGTATCTGAACCAAGATGTTTTTCAGAGGGGTAAGAATTCTCAAATCTAAAAGTACTGTCCAGTTATCCAATTCGACGTTCTCAATTGCAATAAGCACGAACATGTTGTAAAGTGAACAAAAATATCTCTGCCATCTATTGTGAAATATACAGAAACAGAGTTAATTTTGGAGAATACAACAGTTCGTACGTTGTAACAGTGTGAAATGGTGTATTTAAATATTGGATTTAGTTCACAATATTAGACCCAAAGATAAAATGGCAATATTATTTAATATACCCATAATGTAAACAAGTTTGTTATGAACATTATGTAGTACAAAGCAAGATTGGATACACATCTATTTAATATCTAATATGCATTTTTTTTTCATTGGACATTACAATATGGTAAACAATATCAAAAGAGATGTGAAAATTCAGATATAATCCCATTCGTTTAATTATTGTATCTAACAAATTTTTTTTCTCTTTTCGTCATATGATTCAGATCGGCAAAAACAACATTCCAGACTCTGCTGTGGAAATTGCAGTTGATTTAATGTTAACATTAGATCCTTCCAAATTAAAACTGGTGATATTAGATATGTCAGTAAGTATAAATGACACAAGCGTCTTCATATTGTTACAGTACCAATGGCTTCAAAAACAAAAAATTTCTCCATATAACCTAAGGAAATAAATAAAGAATCAAAACTACAACAAGTAAGAAACGACATTTCTACACTGGAGATAGTCGATTATCCAATTTTTACACGCGGGGCTTGCCAGTGTTTAAATATTTGAAAATGTAACAATAAAGAGCTTGAAAATGTTATTTCCCAAGAGATACGGTTTTTGATTCTGTTTCTGTAATGATCTTTGGACTTCGATATTTATTATCACAAATTGTTTGTTCCTTCAGTATTCTACTACCGTTGTTTCAAAAGAGATTTTGTCAAAAATCTGACCCCCCTTTCTGATGATCCAATATAAATATGTTCTTTGAGCGTGAAGTCATCAGGAATGGTTGCCTTTTTTCATGGAGTCACAATGGTGAAAATAGGACAGAAATTAGAGAAAAAATAACAATATATCGTTGCCAGTGAACGATATAATAATGTACAGTAAATGCACAAGACGTGAACATTCATTACAGGAATTCCTCAATTTATCATACAATATAAATGTAAAAACTCTTAATTCACAACAAACGTAAATATCTAAATAAGGTTCAACAGAGGGAACATCTATGAAACATATTATAGTTAGTTATTTTGTTATATACAGTTACTAAAACTACAAGTGCCATTATTTGTTTGTGTACGCAATTGCTTCTGTAATTGCTTCTGCGCATATGCAGAATTTAAATTCACAGTAAATTCAGTATTTAGTCATTTGTTACCACTGGGTCGATGCCACTGCTGGTGGACTGTTAGTCCCCGAAGGTATTCACCAGCCCAGTAGTCAGTACTTCGGTGCTGACCCGAAAGCCGATTCTATTTGGAACCTTACAATATCTAATTTTTTTGTAAATTTTGTTGAAAACTAAGGAGTATCTCCCTCATGCAAAGCTCTGTCCTTAGCTGATTTTGGCTTGACATTTAGATCATAATGGTTATTTGTTCTCTATCAGTTTTTTAGCATCTTTGAGTTTATGGTCTTCCAAACGTTTAGATTTTATCTGCACTGAAGAGACATAAGTTGTCGAAATGCGCATATGCAGAATTTAAATTCACATTAACTTCGGTATTTAGTCATTTGTTACCACTGAGTCGATGCCACTGCTGGTGGACTGTTAGTCCCCGAGGGTATTCACCAGCCCATGAGTCAGTACTTCGGTGCTGACCCGAAAGCCGATTCTATTTGGAACCTTACAATATCTATTTTTTGTAAATTTTGTTGAAAACTAAGGCGTATCTCCCTCATGCTCTGTCCTTAGCTGATTTTGGCTTGACATTTAGATCATATTGGTTATTTGTTCTCTATCAGTTTTTTAACATCTTTGAGTTTATGATCTTCCAAACGTTTAGATTTTATCTGCACTGAAGAGATATAAGTTTTCGAAATGCGCATATGCAGAATTTAAATTCACAGTAACTTCGGTATTGAGTCATTCGAACCACCAGCCTCTAACTTGTTACAGTACTATAGATGAACACATATGCATTAAACATGTTTGTATTCGATTTCCTTTCACAAGTCCAAAGCTTTAAGCTGAAGGGCTTTATTTTTTATTTGCTCTCATATTTTTCAATATGTTTTTCAAAAACCGTTTTTTGTAGGAAACTAGCAAGAAAATTTTGCTGAATCCTAAGGTGTATAACCCGCGTGTATATCACTGTCCTTGGCTGATTTGGCTTTTCATTTGAATTGTTTCGGTTATTTGTTCTCTATCAGATCTTTCCAAATTTCCGTTTTATGGTCTTCTAGATTATTAATTTGATCTGCTCTGAAGAGAAATGGCAATCTGTAGAAACTAAACGTCGGTACTTTTTATGACCATATGTCATCATTTTATGTCTTTATCACCAGAGAGGTTGTTTTATTGTTTGCTTTATTCTTCAATTGACTCTATTTAAGACACATTTTAGTTTTTACGTCGCAAAAAGTAATTAAGAATCTAACACCAGGGGAAGTGCGAGACAGGAGAATCTCAGACACCCAAGGGTAATATTTCCAGTCTCGAACGAAGCTTGCTGAGTCCGAGATGATTGAAATCTTACCCGAGGGTGTCTGAAATTGTCTTGTCTCTCACTTCCACTGGTGTTTGATTTTATTTCTCACTGTATTCACCCTAAAATATACTAAAATCCACACAAAAAAATCGTCCCCTTTTCGTCTGTTTACACAAAGAGTCACGTCCCTTTTTGTAACGTCATAAAATCAGGAATGTTTACCCGAGCGCGCCATATTTTGTAAGATGATTTTTCTCGTATTTTCCTGTGAAATTATACTTCAAATGATATAACAATTTTATAAAACGTAGATTAAATACAGTTATGATCATTTATGAGGACAGATGTAAATTACAGACCATAATTTGCAAAACGCTATTTGCCAGAAAACTGCACGTGATTTTTTTGTCTTGCACTAGTGTAAGACAAGGAAATCTCACACCGCTAAAAATAGGAAAAGTGAGAAACATTTGTCCACTCGTTTAAAGGCACATTTTAACACTTTCGCCAATAGAAGAGTTACATGTTCCTTTTCAAATGCACACTGTTAGCAAAAAAACATGAACATGTAGGTCTTGAATACAAAAAGCATAAAACATGCATTTAAGAAGCATGTTTTACAACCAACTAAAAACGTCTTCTTATCAATTGTGTATACTTTTGTTGTCTGATTAACGAATTCTGATTTAACGATAGCTTTTTTAGAATCGCATTTCGGTATAATTAAGCAATGCTTCTTAAATTATAGGATGTCATGTTATCAGCGAAATCACAAGAACGTTTAAATGAAGTGAAAGAACTTTTTCCAGAATTAGAAATAATATTTGGATATACTGATTCATATGGAAAGAGAAGAATGACAGGATTCGGTGATATTGGACAAGATGCATTGTTATCTTTAAAAGAATACTTAGAAGAAAATAACATGACTGTTTCCGAACTATTTAGTAGGTTTGACGAAGATGGTAGCAATAGTGTGGATTATGAGGAGTTCAGACAAGGGATTAAGGTAATCATAATACTGTATTCGAGATATAAATTGCATTACTTTCAATTGATATTAGACAATAATATGATACTGCTATGATTTCTGTTTCCAATGATTACTCCATTTCCAATGATACCTGATCACACTATTATCTATACCTGCCGAATACAGAAGACATATTGAGGGTATTAGTCTATAAAAACCGCAACCGAGAAAATAAGCAAATAGAATGTTTGTAAGTGCATGTGCTTCATAATAGATGAATATATAAACAAATCGATGTTTTCGATTGGAAAGCTTTGTATCAAAAGATGGGTAGAATTTTGACAAGCGCAATTTTATGTCAGGAATCCGAATTTACTATGAAAATATGTATTTCGGACAGAGAAATCAAAAAGGGCAAAATATGTCATCTAGTTTAGGACAGTTTGTGAGGAACCTTAGAAACTCGGTATTCCAGTTTAGTGAATTCTTTGTGAAATAAAATAGGCATACCAAAGGAGATGTTACCTTTGTCAACTGTTCAAACGGAATTTAGACAATTTGGAAAGATTCTTTGAGATTTTATTCTATTAAAACTTTTTTGTGTATGTATTTTAATTTGTTTCCAGTGATTCCGCCGTATTCATTTGAATATTATCCTTGTATAATCTTCCTTTATAACAATTTCAGGAAGAGGGAATTCCTTTGTCATCAGAACAAGTTGATCACTTGATAAAATATATTGATATAGACGGCGACGGTGATATAGATTTTAGGTAGGTAGTGTCCTAATATTGTTATTTTCACATAATGTTTCCCTATTTATCTTCCCCGTACAAGTTTCTGTCCTTCGCTGATATTTGCGTCATTTCTTGCATTTAAAAGTGTTTTAATTATTTTGTGTTTTCATTCATAGAATTTACACACTACACGCTAGAATGGCGTTTTCATTTACATGTATCTATTTTTCAGTGCCAAGAAGCAAATTGGATACGTAAATCGTTACGTTGGAAACATAGCTTTAGGTTCAAAGCATACTCTCAATACTCTAAAAACCGGTCTTTTGAAATGCCTGTACGAATTTAGGACTATTGCTGTCGACAAATCTTCCAGTGGTTTCCACCTGATTTGTCTGCTTGTCTCATGGACTTCGGCTCTTGACAGCTCTGTTCGGTAATTTTGTTATTACAATGTACCCCCATTTGTTAACATCTGGGCCATAAATTGCCAAGTTGATCATTCATATGTATAACGACAAAATATAAAAGTCGGTTTGGGTATTTTAGGATACTATCTTACAAAAGAACTTCTCGGCAAGTTTTATTGGTAATAAATTATTAGTGATAATCTTAAAAAATTTAAATTAAAATCTTAATGTCGCTAGGATAAGTTTCATCAAAGGTTACTTGTAGACTGAAGTATTATAATATTACAAAGTTTGTATGAAATACTCAGAATTACTTTTCGTCCTTTATATACAAATTATTGTGGATTTCCTGGTTGCCTCGAAACGACAAATTAAAATTTGACTACATGCTAGTTTCTTGTGAATATTTGAAGCAATAATTGAACTAAATTCTAACTCTAGCAAAATCTGATAGAGTTAACAAAAAGTTACTTGAACTTTAACCTCAAACATTTGATTTACTCCAATAATGTTAATAGTAAACTAACCGTTAGATTTGGGATGAGAGCGCTCAATCAATGCATATAAAATGGGAAAACTTATAAATCACTGTGATGAAAATTTAATATGCACGCATAAAGAAGGATGAAGTTGATAAGGCAGAATTATTTTGATTGGCACGAATAATTTTCTTCTGTATTCGTTTGTATAAAAAAGGGTGATGTCGACTAGGATTGGACATTTCTGAAAGAGGAATGGGGGGAGGGTAATGCATTACTGCCGAACATAACTGTCAGGAGCCAAAATCCAAGAAGCAAAAAGACAATGCAGATGGAATTTCAACGGAATATTTTGAATTAGAGATGAAAAGAATGAAAATTTTGATTAACAGATGAAAAAAATGGAAATTTTGATTTGACCTTGGGTAAAAAGGAAATTTTGATTTGTATTGAAAAGAAATCAGTTTGTTTGGCACTAGAAAAGACGGCAAAAAAGCAAGTTTATTTTCAGATACCAGGTACAGAGAGCATTGGACTCTCCCAACATAGAATTATTCTAGAAATAGTTTTAATAATATTTAAAGAGCTGAGTACCACTAAAATATTGTGGTCAACAGATGCTGAAGAAATCCCTGACTTAACAGTTTTTGTGACAGTATATTGGCTCTTCCAAAAAAAAAACAAACAAACAAACAAACAAAAAACAAAAAAAAACTGCATAAACTACATGCACGACAGTAACGAATAAATTGAAATGTACACTCAATACGATATGGGGGAGGCTTACAATTCCGAAGTTGTAATCATTAACTTTGTCGCCAAAAATGCAGTACTTATAATCCAAGTACGCTGCTAAATTTAAATTCTTGCATCTCCTGCAATATGCGTCGACATCAAACAATGAGTCTCGATTTCATTTTTACACATCATTTCCATGGATTAATGTCATGACCATATGTGAAATATGTGAAAGGTATAAAGTTTTATTAGTAAATTATTAGACAAAATAGAATATGAGCAGTTACTATTACATGTGAAAAACTACGGACTTGCGTTACTGTTTCTTAAGTTTTTAAGTTGTATTATGCATCAATTTATATTACTTTTTTCAGTGAACTTATTCTAAAGATCAAAGAAATTACAAAAAAGAGAGCAGAAGAGCAGGCGCAAAGAGAAATAGAATCTGCTAAAAGACGTCGATAGAACAACAATTCTTATTTACTCCGAAGACTGCATAATGATTTCACAAACTATTGTCAAAATTACAAAATAGCTGATGATTTTGCAATGGTTATCATAATAAATGATGATTTAAAAAAGGCTATCATTCATTCGTTCTTATCCATCCTAAAATGCAATACCATGCAGTAAATGTCTTGTCAAGAGTAACTCTATTTTAATTCTGTTGTGCATGATATTGAGATGAAAGACTGTAAGTATTTTGGAAATGTTTAAAAAAAATGCGTATACGAAAATAAACTACCAAAATGACAGGTATTTTGGAATATAGATATGCTTAAAGTATACAGAAATGGTTTACATACTATTTATGCCTTTGTCCTTTATCTACAGATTTACATATTGCTTGCATTGCATCATTGATTTTACTGCAAAAAACTTACTTGTTACGTGTGAAGTGTACGCTTGAAGATGGTAGAATGGATGTAACTAACAAATGATGGACAGGAATATTTTGACTGATATACTAGAATGTTAAAAGCTGTTCTTGTAGTTTACAGAGAATATATGGTTATGTCTTGGTTGGATTAATAATATGATGCAATAGCTAGTCTGAGTATCTCTCATACTAAAATAATTGTGGTATGCTGTATTTTGAATAGCAAGTATATACCTGTCTTTAACTATATCAAGACATTGATTTTGAATGTATGAGCTGATGACAAAACAGTGGAACATTATACTGATTCCAAACAAGCCATTTTGTGCTCTTCACTGCTGCATACTTGTAAAGAATATGTGGCTAAGTCAATTTTTTAAGCTTTTACTTATATCTTACGGGGATCAAACTTAATAAGTCCCACACTCCAAGTGAACACCAGCAATTAACTCAAAATCTGTAAAAAAAGGTTGAAATTGGATGAACATTTATTTTCACTGTCTACGACCTTTGAATAGCAATTTGCTGTTGAGTTGCTGCTGGACGCTGCAACACTAGTCCTTTCCGAAATAGATCAGTTCGCTTGTTTAAAGATTGATTACCTGAAATGACCATACAAAGAAATCAGTCGCTATTCGAGGTAATAGAATTGGAAAAGTTGTTCTAACTATTAAACGGTGCATTTCATATGAAAAAAGTTAGCTTAATATGTAGTAGACTAAATTCAAGATAAACTAGGTTTTATGCTTAAATCGTTTTTAAGATTTGAAAAAATGCAGGAAATCATATTTAAATCAATTTCATTAATATTGATAATATTCCAACTTCCCCTGCTTCACACTTGATTCGATAAGCAGGGCAAGCAACAATTATGTAGACTTTCTCATTAGGTATATTTATCTCCATGACCGCCTTATTAATGAATGCTTTGACAAAAAATCCGTCTAATGCGATCATTAAAAAGTACTTCAATACATATTAGTCCCTTGTAAAAAAAGTTTCGAACAAGAGTTATTTTTTACTAAGTACTTGGACGCACATTTTTTTCACTGTCTACGACTTCGCTGTTGAGTTGCTACCGCATGCTGCAATGGAAAGGAATGTTAGGTGCTCCATAAATTGGTTTAATCAACCTTTTCTTTCAAAATGCCAGTTCCAAATCAGAACAACTGTGGGTGACATTTTTTTCAGTGCTTTTGTACATGCTTCGTCTTTTTGTCCTTTGGATTTGGACTCTCTAACAATTCTGTTCGATTATTTTGTAACTTTGTTATTACGCTCATTGATATGAAGTTGTCTGTTTTTTTTATATTGATACGCGGGGCTAGCCGGGGGGAGCAAGCAACAATTATGTAGACTTTCGCATTAGGCATAGTTGTATTCACGTTTGAATTCTTAAGTAATAACAACCTTCAATTTTACCATTATTGTACTGTTTGAGGGTTTGACTTTTTTTAAATTGTGGATTTCCTATGTTTGGGTTCTAGTGCTGCTGATGAGGAATTAATTTCCGAAATGGCCATACAGCTCCTTTAAATTAGTTGGAGTTAACATATGTGTTATTGTCTCATGTTCATTTACTCCATATCCTTTCGCACAATATTTAATACAGGAGTTTGTCTTTTAATGCAGTGTGGAGTTGGTAATACAATTCCCCGTGTTTGAGATGTATGCTCTTTATTTTTCTTAGATATATTGAACTTGTACATGAGATTATATCTCATGTCTACACTTTCTTTATAAGTATTATCTTAATTAATGTGAATTCTAAATTTTAAGGTTTAACCCCCTCCATCGTAGTTTTGTCCTTACCTATATATTTGATACTACTGATTATTCGGATTTCGTTTGGTTTTATGCATTATAAACATTTTTTTGAAATTGTGGATTTCCTATGTTTGGGTTCTAGTGCTGCTGATGAGGAATTAATTTCCGAAATGGCCATACAGCTCATTAAAATTANTTGCAGTTGGAGTTAACATTTGTGTTGTGGTCTCATGTCATTTACTCCATGTCTTTTTCTAAAATATTTGAGAAGTAATACGTACCATGGGTGTTTAATTGATTATGTCTTAGGGTTAGAAAATGACATTTACCAACGAGCTATCAAACGGATCTTCCAAAAACATTTTTTCCTCCCTTACAGTGTGACGGGTGCTGTTAACAGAGCAGGATGCTCACCTTTTCGTAGGACCTTATGTCACTCTCAGTTTCACGGGACTTAACACTGTGAGTGCCTTAGTTTTGAGCGTTGTGATTTTCATTTCTGTGCTTTGTATCTGTCTAACGTCATTGTCTTCTGTGTCCTCGTTTTGGCCTTGTCTTTTGACTTCGATTTTTGTAAATACCACTCATTTGTTCCTTCACTATTATAATGCCGTCGTTTCCAAAGCACAGCCATAAATATGCGTTTGTCAGATTCAAGAAAAAAAAATCACACATTGTCAATTATCATTCCACTAGCATGATGAAAAAAGGGTATATAGGATACAAGTAAAGAAGTAGTTTTAAATGCAGATTAAAATTGAACTAGAGGCTCAAAGAATGAGCCTGTATCGCTCACCTGACAAAACGCTTCGAAGTCATGCCTAGGCTGATTACCAAAAATGATGTTTTTTCCAATGGGGTCTAATGTTAAGCTATGCTCAATGAGCAATCTTATTTAAGTACTTTCATACATCGTTCAAATACAGTTTAGTTAATTTTCTTCAATAGTTTTAAAGCAGACGATGAAAATGATCATTTACCCTAAGGGTCACATGTTAATCTATGTTCAACCCTGGCGGTCCCGTTTCTGATCAGATCGGAACGAAATCGGCAATCTTTGTGAAAGACCTACCACACATCAATTCTGTAACCTTCAGTCGAGTTTGATTCAGTGGTTCAAGAGGAGCAGATGGAAATTGTTAATTAACATTCTACTAGCATGATGAAAATAAAGGGTGCACGTAAAGGAAGTAGTTTAAATGCAGTTCAAAATTGAACTAGAGGATCAAAGACTGGGTCTATAACGCTTACCTGAAAAAATGCTTCTCAGTCCTGCTGTCAGATGAAAATGTGATTTCCAAATAGGGCCCAATATTTAATCGTTATTCAGCGCTTGCGACCATGTTTCTGTCAAATCTTTGCGATCGACTTTCCATACATACTGTTAAAGTATTATTGTTCGTAGGGTTCCAATTTTCGTGGAATTCGTTGTTCGTTTTAAACACGAAATTAAGTCCTAACGAAATGCATAAAAAGTTCAAAATGAACAAATAAAGAGATATGTAGTAAATGTACATGGGACAAAATCCCTATAAATTCATAGTAAGATTAAGCATTCAAAACCATGAATTAATGCACGCATGAAATATTGATATTTATGAAAACCTCGAAAATGACGTCCACGAATAAAACTAGTTCCACAGTAGTTTAAATACGATCCAGTCACATTTTCTGCAATAGTTTAAGAGCAGATAATGTTAAGGGTGATTTTCCCAAATTTTGAACTATGTTCAGTACTATTTTTTTTAACAAATTGTTACAAAATGAGAAAATTTTGTGAAGGATCTCCCATGCATCATTCCTGTAAAGCTTGACTGAATTTGCTTCAGCTGTTACAGAGAAGAAGATGCAAATGTGATTTCCCTCAATGTTTAAAACTATGTCCAGCCATGGTGGTTATGATTTTATCGCATCTAAACGAAATAATCAATCTTTGTTTAAGGACCTCTCTTACATCATTCCTGAAAAGGATGGTTGAATTAGCTTCAGTGGTTCCAGAGGAGATAACAATGTAATTTTCCATAGGATCCAATGTTAGAACTATATTCCGACTTGGCGGCCATGTTTTTTATCGGGTCGGAACGAAATGAGCAATGATTGTAAAGGACCTTCCATATATCATTTCTGTAAAGTTTGGTTGAATTTGTGCCAATGGTTGCATAGGAGAAGATAAAAATGTGATTTTTTCCGTTTGGTCTTATTTTAAAACTAGCTAGCATATTTTTTAATCGAATTGGTACGAAATGAGCAATCTTTGTAACGTACCTCTCATACATCATTGCTGTACGGTTTGGATAAATTTGCTTTAGTGGTTCTAGTAAATGATAACTAAATACCGAAGTCAATGCCTGAGCGCGCAGCGCTAATGCATTTTAACCACCCCCTTTTAATTCAATCAATTACTCTGAAGCATACTATATCTAACTTAAAGACCTCGAATAAAATACCGCCGAATATGAAAAACAAAAAACAAACGAAAAATTATATATCTAAAACTAAATGCTGACATCCCGTCATTTAAATAGAATCTTCTACTAATGTTTATTTAAATCAGTTTATTTAGGCTTTATATATCAATTAATTAATAAATGTATGTTTTGTTCTTCATACGAAAAAGTTTCCTTTTATATTGATCTTGTTTCAGATATTTGTTTACTTTTATTATATAAGTACCAATTAAATTGTATTTAAAAAATTACCCGAGTTATCGACCTGTTGTCACATATTTTCTTACACCTGTTGAATATGTCAATTCTGGTGATAAGGTCAAATCCAGGAGAAGAAAAGACAACTTTAGCTGTAAAGTGAAAGATCTGTTGTCTCCCATAGTGGTCCGTAACGTCGTGATGTCTACAGTAAAACGTCTGTAAAATGATTTTAGGTTATAGTAACATGCCCTAGTCTTAGGAGCCTAGCTATTTCTGAGCAACCGAGCTCTATCAAGGTAGTCACTGTATTGACCACAGGCACTTATGTAGCGAATGAGTTGGGAGATGTTAACTCCGTACGCTGGCACTTTTGAATTGTTACTACAAAGAAAAGTATCATCAGCATTTTGTTAATCAAAATTCATTCGCTGTTCCTGTGTCTTTAGTCTGTACAGCGAGTTTGCCAACTTGCCAGAGCGAAATTGCTGTCTTTAAAACTTTAAAACAATGTTCAACCATTGTTGCAATTGTCATATCAGAAGTGTTACGGTCGCTATAATGCAAGACAGATTGTTGCAATGACCAATTTTCACAAATGAGGATACAGATTTTGAGCAGATCCAGATTTTATTACCGAACTGAAAAACACCGACTTTGACCTCCCAACGGAATTTTCATTCATTTTGGCAGTGTGAAAGGTTCCAGCGCGTGACGCATATCATGCTCAGCCTTCGGGAGCACCGGTGTTACCTTGAATTTTTTTTTATAGAAGCTTCAAATGCTGTAACTATTGTTATTATTTTGAATTCAAGTTATTATCATGAAAGCTGGCCGCCACTAAAGATTTCACTAAAACCAGACATAATTTTCATAATAAAATAAATTAACAATACCATTCACTCTCAGCCTTTACCAACAAATTGAGGTCGAATAAAAAGATTTAAAACGGATAAAAAAAAAATAAAGAGTGAAAAATTGAATAAAGTCAATATCACAGTTGACACACCCTCTTTTTGGGCGAATGACGTATTGTTCCATTGAGAATGAATAAGTAACTTAAAATATAATTTCAACTTGGAAGCACTTGGAATACGACAGAGTCAAGCTTGAAATGACAATTACCTATCAAAAGGCAATTCTAATGAAAAAAAAAAATCATACTGATCAAGATTAAGGTGGAAAATTTCACATGGAATGCTAATGATTTGGTGCACTTTGTTGTATTTACATTATTGTGTTAAATCTAAAGGAATGGGTAATCCTTATAACATTTAAATTCTACTGTCGTAAAACAGTGAAATTATACTGATATTAACGGATACGTGTAGAAAAGCGTAAACAATTGGATTTAGTGAGCAAGTACAAACAGAGAAAATATTTTTCATCTTTAAAGGTATCATACCCAATACACAGCCAATCAACAGCAGTATTTATCAACATTTGATCCCTTTAATAACCTTCTATTTTTAATTATATTTATAAATCAAAATGTTACAACCTCAGAAGGAAACGTGAAGGAAACACACTTCACATGTCATTTAATATTTGTATTTTAAAGAATCCTTGGGATTAAATACCGAATAATTCGCGACTTTTTATGTGGTTAAATGTGTTTTTAGTGTTAGATATAATTGCAGAGATAATTATTTTCATTGTATGAAATATAAGTTTCCATCAAATCTTTTGTACTGACGTCAGTTTACATAATGGCGGCAAATTGGCCTCTACTTCCTGTGTACCATTGAACATCAATATGGAATCAAGAGCAGACGTCAATAAATATAAGAAAACAACAGAGGAAAAACAGCAAATGGTAAGTTATTAGACTTTTTAAAAATTATTTCAGTATTTTTTTATATCCACAATAATTTATTTTTGAGTGCTTATATGTAAAAATGTTAGTTTTTTCTAGTAAGGGTGTGGGCAATGGTATTGTAATCGAAAAGTTTTTTTTATTTGATCCCGGGAATTTGAACAAGGTCATTATAACTTGCGAAAATTACCAATCCTTCAAATTAATCTTAGGCATATTTATGGTCAGAATTACATCCGATTGAAAAGTAAGGGTTTCTGTATTTTCTGTTGATTCAATTTGGAAGTCTACGTTGGTTTATTAGTGGGTCAAGATTTTTTAATGAGACAAATAAATTTAATAAAACGTATAAATCAACAGACTCTTACAACTCTTGACCACGTTTCATCACGATAAAATAAAATCACGAATCAATGGCATCTTTCAAAAGGCATTTGCCGATTAAAAAATGCATTAGGTTATAAATCCACATTTTTTTTTCAAAAAACAATGTAAAGATTAAGTTTGTAAAACAGGTGTGCAGTATGCTTGATTTCTTATTGATAATATATTTGTCACATTTGGAGGTGCTTTTTATCAATAGCAAGTTGGTTTATCAATGAGCACGAATTGTGATTCTCTACTTATAGATTTCTCTTATACTCCTATGAGTTTGTATTTCTTCAAGGACTCATGAAAGCTCATAAAATAATAGATGCTTGATCCTTGAATCTTGCTGATAGATCCTTCAATCTCACTTATAGAACCTTCAATCTCTTTTATACATACATTGATGATGTTCCTTCCAAAGTTCCATTAATAAATCATCTTTTCTAATTCGAAGCCACCGATGTATCATCAAGAAAAAAAAAGAAACCTCTGGATCTACATCTTTTTGGGCCTACATCTCGAATTCGGCGAAAATGCTCATCTCAGTACTAAAATTCGTGACAAAAGGGAGGACTTAAATTTCAAAATAAACAATTTCTCTAACATGCATAGTAATAACCCAATTTGAGTGTATGGTTTACAGTCGGTTCGTTACGAGAGAGTATATCAATTATGGGGACTTTCTCAATAGGCGTATACCTTCTTAATCAAGGCTTCAAAAAAGAAAAATATTCGGCTCATAAAGAAGTTTCTTAACAGATATCAGTCCCTTGTGCAAAAATTTGAAGTGTCGGTCTGAACTGTGATCCCAGATTAATTTTACACTTAGTACTAGGACAAACTTTTTTTTCACATATCACAATAGCAATTGCTGTTGAGTTGCTACGAGACATTACCGGAAATTAAATGGGAGGGTTGTAGCGCTATAAAATAGGTTTAACCACCAATTTCTTTTGATATAACTGTACCCAGCCAGGACCACATTGGTTGACAATATTCCTATGGTTTTGTACCTGCTTTGCCCTTTTTGCCCTTGGGATATCGAATCTTGACAATTCTGTTCGACACTTATTTTATACAGCAGATCAAACTGATTTATTTTTCATTATTTCTACATTTCTGATTAATACTTTTCTTTTCACTCACAAATATGGAGTATTATATCTTTCTTTAATTACATGTGATCTTTATAGTTTGGCACTATGATCTTCAGTTATCATTGACGAATATTTTCGAAATGTGATCTTATTATCATTTTTCTCATAAATGTTTAGATGAACATCTTTAAACATGGACTACATAAATAGAATTCGGTACTTTAGTCCAAATGTTTGACATTTATGAAGATGCCCAATAATGAATCAAACTGAGATGTTGTTTTTTTTATCATTGGTGACTTCAACTTGAAGACATGATCACTGTTGCCCAATGTACTTTAACTGGGATGTTTGGTTAATCTTCATTTAACTCCAAATATCACATTTGCATATTAAGGAAATGAAGTGTTGCTCATCTGTTTGTATACATTTCCATGTCTTGCACATACCCAGTATACTCGAGTACAATTTGAGTTTTGTGGTTTTTATGTACTAAAGATATCTGAATTCTTTATAATTTCAGATTAACGGAAAGGAAAGTATGTTGACGATTGATCGCGTAATGGGTCTTGGTGGCAGGAAAAAATCATTTATGGACGACGACGAAGAAACCGTTCTTAATGTGACTGGTAATAATATTGCTATAAAATATAGTTTTTCTTATATTCTTGACAAACATCTTGTCATTTTTGAAATGCATTCATAGTTTTAGCAAATGTGTGATCTTTTCGCAGAAATTTCGGTAAGAAATAAATGGCCTACAATGTTATACTTAATAAAAAAAGGTTCGAATAACTTACTTTCACAAGTATAAACATATAAACGTTTATTTAATGCCCCTTTCTCATTAAAGTTAGATTTGTTATTTCATGCGAGTAGATTAATGTGATGTGAAGCCGTTTATTGAATTTGTGAAAATATTTTTAAATGTTCCACAGTAAATTCTTGTCCATATATTCTAATTACACCTATAAAGGTAAATAAATAGATATTACATTTATTTTTGTGGTGTCATACAACCTGTTGTCTTGTTCAAATGGAAAGCATTATACTTTCAGTTTTAATGGAATGACCTTTGCAGCGATTTGTCCGATAGAATAAAGTAAATTATACAAACTTCACTTTAGTTAATTGTGTTTGATCGGAAACATAAGATAAATCAAATTTGCTTTTACCATATTTCCATAGTACTTGAAAAAGCAATCAGTGACCTTTAAATCACTTAACATAATGAGTCACGTAATGCAATTAAGTTAAAAAAGTGATATTTTTTCGTTGAGATTCGAAACGTAAACAGAATCCCAGGAAACAGAACAACCCAATATGATACTTGAAATATCAAATTGTATGAAACCAGGTGATGTGGTTATTAAATAACAAAAGTAAGAAATTTTTATTATCATAGCAGTGCGACATTTTAAAATTTTGAGTTCTCCTACACTTTTATATTCAAGTATATTTTAATACTGTGCAGAACGGACTGTATACGCCCACTTCTCGGGTCTTTAAATGTTTGTTCATCTCTCCGAGCCCACCTGAGACAACCCAAGCACATTCCCCTCTCTCCTCCTTTCTCTCTTTGTCTCTCTTTGGCTGCTTCAATGTAGCTCTACCTAGAGTAAACCATGCTCTAAATATTTGATGCCCTTTTTTCAAAAATGTCAACTTGCTGCTTTACCCAACTTGACTGACTTCATTCTCTTGAAATAAAGTAGGCATACAAAGAAATTCATATCAAATTACAGTTAACTTACATGCTATGTATTCGAAAAAATTACATATAGAATATGCTTTCATATTTTTAATTTAACTTTATGAATAACTCTGTGAAAGGAAACGTGAAAATTTTCAAAAGGATATTAACAGTTAATAAAACCAGTGCTGATTGACATTTTATAATATAATACTTTAAATACAATCTCATTTAAAAAAAAAAACTCCATTTAGCAAACACTTACATTAAAAATATAATTAACTTAAAATGATATTTCAAATCCGTTCGAACATGCTGGTGAAAGTCGTTACATTATATTTATAACTGAAATATTTACCCTTTTCGATGTCATATTTCGGGCAGACAATTTTTTGTATCAACTCAACATCAGCTGTCCTAAACACAGGCACTTGTTTCATAAAAAAAAATCAGTCCCTCCCTCTCTTCTTCCACAAGAGAGGGAGGGACTGATTTTTTTTTTATGAAACAAGTGCCTGTGGTCGTAAATAGTGAAAAGAAATATGCATCCCAACACTAAATAAAAAATGAATCTTAAAGCACAGTTCTGACAAATACTTCATTTTTTCCCACAATGAACTGATATCTATTGAAGAACCTTTTTTAATTGTCGTGTGATTTATATGGTGGTCACGGAAATGCCTAATGAGAAATGCTACCTCTCGTGTGAAACATACACTCAGCAAGCAGTAGAAGTGGAAATATTGCCATGGATACTACAATTTTAAAAAATAAAATTTCCTGCATTTTTAAATCTTTAAAACAATACAAGGATAAAATTTAGTTTATATTGAATATATTTTAGTCTCGTACATATAAGTTAATATTCTTTTTGCTTTTATGAAATGCACTTTTTACTTATTACCTTGAATAGCGAGTGATCTTTTTGAAGGGTCATATCAGGTAAATATTCTTTAAAAAAGCAAATACTGATTTATTTTGTAAATACTATTTCTGCCTTTGCTCTTAATTTGGAGTGGTCTCGTAACAAATACTTGAAATATTTTATTTAAACCCTTAGAAATGTTAGTCATTCAACTCCCACAGCACTTGGTCATGTAATAATTCAAATCTTGATAGTTTATAATCTTTCCGATACAAGAAACGAACAAGATAAATTTTTAAAAATTATGTCATCTCCGAATCATTTGCAGTATGTTGCTCAATTTATTAAAAAGTCTTTAATACTGAGGAAAGTGGGCTATATAGCTGCATGATTCTTTACTTTATTTTATTTTCTATGTTTGAAATGTCTTGTATATTTGTTTATTTTGTACTGTAATTATATGTATTGCCATCAACTCCCAAGGGAGTAAAATTGTGCTTTTCAATAAAGATAATAATGTTATTTCGTTAGATATTTTTAAACGTCACAAACAGTTGTTTTTCCTTTACATTTTCAGTAAAACGACCAAGTTTTGACATAACAGGGGCACAAACATATGTACGTGCTTGTAAAATGCAGCAAGTGGTTCCTTGCTCAAAACTGACAAAACAACTCTCTGTAGAAGGCAATGCTGTTCTCAACTTGCCATACTATGGACTTGCAGATAAGGGGACAATGGCCTTGTCAATTGCAATGTTGGTGGGTATTAATTTGAACAATAAGTTGTTTAGAGGGCCATTTTTTATGAAATGGTTCTACATATGAAAAAGAAAGGAAATTGGGTAAATGTTAAGGAGACAATATCCAATCTCCAGGTTAAAACGACTAAAAAACAAATCATCTAGGGGTCACCGTACAGTTTTTCTTATGTTTGAAAGGTATGACGATGAGGTTCTGCATTTTTCTCTATATTTGAAAGGTATGACGATGAGGTTCTGCATTTTTCTGTATATTTGAAAGGTATGATTGTAACAGTTAATTTTATGTAAAATGACAACCCTGAATCCATTTGGAAAATAAAGACGATAATGTAGAAATAGACACATAGCAATGGATTTTACTCAAAAATCAGTGACCAGGACGTCTTGATCTTACAGAGGTATGAACAAGGACTCATTGTCACTTCAAGATGGAGAATTATATCAAAAGTGTTTTTTTTGCCATTTATTTGCAGAGACTTTGTGACATATGTATTAACACCATATCCTCTCATTGTTTATTTATGTAAATGTTATTCTTTACGTGATATAAATAGTTTGTTTGTAATAGATTGTTATAATCCATTGACGCCTATCACCTTTTTGTTGATAAATACCCCAAAAGTCTATAAGTAGCTGTAGTAAAGAGTCCAAATATCCCTAAATACTATAAGTATCTATAGTAAATTTAGTCTTTGATGGTATTTGTGTATCTGTTATGTGTTTATTTGTAGGTAAATACCTCCGTTACATGTCTATATCTACGTGGAAATAACATAGGAGAAAAAGGAATATCTTACATACAGAAAATGATGGTTGAAAATACGTCCATAACTGACCTAGTGAGTGACTTATCATTTAATGTAAATTTACCTCATTCAATAAACTAAACAATAATTGAAAAAAATGGTTGCACTACCTAGCCTGTGAATTGCTTGCTCCTTTAGTATATTACTGCCATTTGACATTTAAACATTGAACTCAAAAACGAGAAATACATCAATTTACAACAAAAATAATGAACCTATGTTGTAAGATGAAAACAGAGAACAACCACGACATTTTTTTCGATACAGAATAAAACTGAGCTTTTTACTGTAGTATGATCTTCATATCACAATTAACCCTTCAACAATGACGAGGTTATTCTCCTGTAAGAACAACCTCAGGATGGCCTTCTCGTGCTTAATAACAATGATAAAAAATCCTCAGAAATTCACAAATAAAAAAATTCCCAGACATTTTTAGAATAAAAAAATATTTCATTCTATACCACTTAGAAGTCAACCAATCCTATCAAGTACTTGTTGGAGGTAAACACACATTTGCTAGCTAATGTAAACAAATAAATTCTTCTTCATTCCTAAGAAGATATTACAAAACAACAAACATAACTATCCAAGATGTCAATGTATTATAAATGTCCCTTTCTTAAATTAAGAATTCATAAAATATGCAGTTTAATGACACTGTTTGTGTAAATCTCAAAGAACAAGGACTGAAACAATATTTAGATATTTATTTTCTAAAACAAGACTATTCATACATGTAAACGCAAAAAGGTCAATGTTGTCTCAAACCGTTCGTGTTTAAAATATCATTTTTCTTCTAAAATCCGGTTATTGTTTTGCTCATGAATTTTTCATTGTGAATCCTATCTCCATTTTATGCTTTAATAACATGAAATATTGGAATTATTCATTGTTTTCATTATCATCACAATAAACTGCTAATGAAGCTTTCCATATCATTTCTATATAAAGATTTCTATGGTTTATACATTTTTAAAGGATTTATCGGAAAACAGTCTGAAAGAGTTTGGAGCTAAGACAATTGCATCGATGTTGGAGAGCAACAGATTTATACAAAAATTAGATATTTCAGGTAATTTTCACTTGACATTTAGGATAAGATAATAGTAAGTTGTGTCAGAATACGAAATGTTGTGAATTATTGATAATTTTATAGAACTGAAGACTAAAATGAAACAATGAATGGATGATTCCAAATAATTGGTTATTTGATTTAAAATGCCCTCTCAACACATTCCCTGTCTACATTCGTAGTATTAACTACTGTTAATGCTTACTGTGTACACGGTGCAAACACTGGAACAGATTCTCTCTTGTCGAAATTCTACTTTATGTACTTTTGGAAAAAAATATTTTGTTTTGCAGAAATGTTTTAATACTTTATCAAAATTGGGTTTCCAACATTTTAATTGTTGTAATGAAAATTGATGTGCATTATCAAAATGGGCATCTGTAGCATACACATTTAGAATACATTATTGTTTGTTAAGGTGACTCACTCATCACATTATTGAAGATTTCGTAAGATTTTGTAACTCCTCTTGTTTTCTCCAGTTCCATGGCCTAAAGAAATTTGTTCACTGACAACCACTTTTTATTTCACAAATATCATCTATTGGTCAAATGAAGACACTTGACAAGTTTTCATAAAATTCTTGATATAACTTCCTAGCTTTTAGACAAAATCGTCCAAATGTTAAACTAAGGGGAAATCCAGGAAAATTCATTTCCCGCCAGATTTTTAATGTCTTGTACCTCTGTTAAATGCAAAATTATATTTCTTTTTACCATTTCATTTTGTCTGTAGTGCTTAATCAATAATAATAGGTTTCAATAAATCCTTGATATAAACAAGTTCAGGAGTGAGCCTCCTTAATCCATATGTCGTAACACTCAATTCTGCAGTGGAAAGATGAAGTTGAGGATATCATCATTCTAGATTAAAGTTCAAAATCAAAGAAAAAAATAGGGTTGGCTAGACGACCTAGGTTGTCCACTTGTTCTCTTTCAACCTGTAAGAATCTTTTGGGGATTCTGGTCTCTTTCCTGGATATTGCCACCTGAACCAATAAGGTAATACACAAAATTTTTATCTACAATTCAGTTTGTTGTTCAAGGGAATAAAATTAATTAAAATTGAAAGATTTAATTTGATCAATCTGACTTACAACATACCTTTTGTGCTTTCTGTTTTCCTCACGAAAGGCAGATACCAATGTCTCTTGGAGAAGTTTAATACTATCATGTATTCTTTATTGTGGGAACTATTTCCGATAGCGTATACATAAAGGAAGAAAAACGTCATTCCATACTATTTCAAATTTCTGTGATAAAAATTTATATCATAAAATATAATGGTTCAAAATATTTTCATTACTTTTACTTTGCAGGTAACGAGTTCACCGACTCGGATGCAAGAGTATTGGCCAGGTCCATAGAGGTAAGATAAATAATCTGTGTGGTAAATTAGCTTATATAGTTCTTTTCAATATTTTACAAAATTTGGACTTTTTCACTAACCAGATTTCATTTTTTCAGTTTAATGAGGAAAATAACAAAATTACTGAAAAGAATTGTTTCGAGCCGACATTCGAAAGGCAAAAAGACAAAGCACGTGCAAAATTACCGGAAAATTGTCAGCCACTATAGCCATGACTTTGTAAAAGCATGGAGGTATAAAACCTCCATGGTAAAAGTAATTCAAAAGAAATAATGGGTTAAAAACAGGTTTTATGACGCGCCAAACCTCAACCCCCATTGCGATAGTATCTGATAGCAACTCAGCAACAATGGCTATTGAAAGGTCGTAGACAGTTCAAAAAGTTCATCCTATTACTAAGTAAAAATGAATCTTGAATCAAAGTGTTCAAATTTTCCCACAAGGGAATGATATCTATTATGAACTTTTCTAATGATCGCATGAAACGGAATTTTTTAAGTCTGCATTATTGAGGCGGTCACGGTAATATCTATGCCTAATGAGAAAATCTACATAATTTGTGCTAGTTCTCGCGTAAGGAATCAACGTTGAAACATAACTCCGTGAGCAGGAGAAGTTGGAATATTGCTGTCCATGTTAGTAAATTGATAATTTTGAAAATGAAGCCCTCCTTTTTGCCGTTAATTTTAATACTGGGATGACCATTTTCGTCAAATTCGAAATATAAGTCCAAAGATATAGATCTGACGCTTTCTGTTGTTTCATTTATCTGTAATTCTAGAGGATATATTGATGGAATCTATTTTATTTATGGAGAGAACATCATCAATGTATTTATCTATCATCATTTATTTTATGAGCTTTTACGAGTCGCATTTACGAGTCCTTGAAGAAATCACAGTCTCTTAGGAGTATAAAAACAAAACAAGTCTGTGACTAGAAGAGCACAATTCATGCTCACTGGTATGCCAACTTTATGTTGATAAAAACGGCCTTCCAATGCGAAAAATATCTTATAAATAAAAAAAATCCTGCACAGTGTATACACCTGTTTTTCATTGTAGCATACTTTTCCTTTTTAATTGTTTTAAAAAATGTGGAATTATATCCTAATAAATTTGTTTCAATCGGTAAAGGACTTTTGAATGATACCTTTGATTCGTGATTTTAGTTTATTGTGAGGAAGCGTTGTATATGCACATATGCAGAACTGGCAGATTGTAGCACGTAATTGTAATTTTTAGCCATTGCAGATGTTTCCTGTTACCCCGCTTTTTTCCCATATACAATTAAATTTTAACTACGTGAATACCCCCCAATAGAACTTAATACTGCTCTGAACACATGCCATTAAGTGCTGGTGGTAATCTAATAAAGTACCATAAGCATCGAGTATATAGGTTTTGTCAACATAAATATACAAGCAAAATGTTGTTTGTAGACAGTAAATACTTTTCTAAGTAGCTTGCTGTAATAACACATGGAAATATTGTTCCCTACTGTTTGAATAACTCTGACTCTTGATTGCTTATCAACTATGAGAATCAATGGAAGTTTTATCAACATTTTTAATTTCTAAATTGGAACAATTTTTTCAAATAATAGGAATAAGTCAATATTTATAATAAATGTTCGTAGTTGAAATGTCAAAACATCCCTGGAAATGTTTATTTTGTTGATATGTGTTTGTTTGCAAATCCGGAATAGACTTATTTTGTTTGACCAGTGATATGAGAATCTTAATCTTTGAATTCTTTTTGTTCATAAGTTGCCAAGGTTTTATCCTATAAAGAAAGAATTTTCATAAAAAGACAAGTACTATGGAGAACAAATAATTATAAGAACCGGAAACAATAAGGGAAAATAAACATTTTCAATATATATTTCATACGCCTACAATACTTTGAGATATACCTTCATTTTGTTAAACGTTCCACTGATCGAGTCAAAAACCTCCTAACGTTGTGTCTTGTAAGACATGTTTCATTAAATTATAAAAAGAATAGGAAAAACAAAACTAAGCTTAATGCAGTAACTGACAGTAAAACTTATGCACATAAAGTCTTTTAATCTGTAAAACCTGTTCGCCTTAAAAACTTTTCATATAAAAACTTCAATTTTCCTAATATGGAGAGTAATATTCTTGTTTCTCCTGCTTACATGATGTATGTTTCACAATTGATTCGTTACGCTAGAGTTAGTACCAAATATCAAGACTTTCTCTTTCGGTATATTTATTTCCGTGCACTTTATAAATCAGGGGCTCATTTAAAAGTTCTCTAATAGATATCAATCCCTTATGGAAAATTTTGAAGAGTCGATCCCAACTCTGATTTAAGATTTAATTTCATTAGTACTGGGATAAACATTTCTTTTCGTTGTTTACGACCTTTCAATGGTGCCGTTGAATTTCTACCGGACACTACCCCATCGGTAGCGGAGTATTTGCGCACAATAAAACCTGTTTTAATCATAATTTCCTTTGGATGCCTGTACGAATCAGGACCATTGCGGTTTACAATTTTTCCGGTGTATTTTGCAGCTGTTTTGTCGTTTTGTCATTTGGATTTCGCACCTAACAAATCTGTCCGGCAATTTTGCTATAACCCTTATTTATACAATTTCCCTATAATACTTCATACAATATGTTTACCTTTAGCAAACTTAAATAGATACTTAAAAGCTGTACTCATCATGTAATGACCATCATCCAGATTATAATGAGTTTTGTCAACTTAAAGATAATGGCAAGAGTCATGTGTACATTACTGATATCTAACAGCTTGATGCAATAATACATGATTAAATTGGTCTATTGGTCCAGAACTATTGAGGGTTTGTCAGCTGTAAAAATCAATAAAAATTTGATCAAAGTATTAGTTTGAAACAAATTACCAAAATGGAATATATTTCACCCATAAAACTTTACTGATATAAGTCTGTTTCTTGACCCAGAATTGATTGTTATTATTTGTTGTCTCTTAGTTACTCTCAATGACTTTTGAAACCATTAACCAAAAACAAAAATATGGTTAAAGATCTACCTTTTTTTTTTAAAATATGAATAAATGCTGTAAAAACGTTTTGATAATCTACAAATTTTGCAGTTTAGAGCTTTATTCGTTAGAAAGTCTTTTGCACTGAGGAGAGCGGATTCAAAAACTGTATTATATTACAATTTGTACTTTTTTGCTGTGGTTCATGCCTTCAACTTTAAACTGTGCATACCCAATAAATAAATAGAATAGATACGTATACCCAGTCATCTAGTCCTATGAATTACATTGAAATTTACTGCGTTTGTGCTCTACAATGACAATTTATATTCGGGTTATCGTACTTTAGAGTCAAGTTCTAGTAATTATGTGAAAAAACACTGTTTTATTGATGGGTGATAATTTTTCCTGTGTATTATTTCATCCCTTGGCATATGCGGAATTAAATTCACAGTAACTTCGGTATTTAGTTATTTGGTCTATTTTTTTTATCTCCTATGGCCAAATTACAGATTTTGTGCTTTATTTCAAAATAATACTAAAAATAAATAGCAGCATCTCTAAAAGTACATTAGATGTACGTAAATACAGATATTAAACTGACCAAACACATTTGACTTGGAAGTCCATTATCCGAAAAACGCGAAAAGCTAGTGGAGAACAAATAACCAAAAGGATCTAAATAGAAAAGCCAAACTTCAGCTTCAAGGTAAGAGATTTGCATGAAGAAGATACTCCTAAGTTTTAAACAAAATTTAGTAAAATTTAGATTTTACAAGTTTCAATAAAACACACTGCAGAGTAAGAAGAGATTAAGATTTTTCTTATAGACAATTTAATGTACTAATGTGATGACTGTATCAATGTAATTCATTATATTTAATATGTCAACCATACATTTTTCTTCATAATTTTGAATATAAAAAAACTATTAACTTTTATTTATTCAATTTGTGAAAACAAAGCAAAAAACAAAAACATAAAATCAGGATATCTGGATTTATTGTTATTTTCCCATTTAGTATTTAGGCCAATTTAATTCTCTATTGTGCTACTAAACTTACAGTTTGACAATTTACTTGTTGCTAAAAATGAAAAATTGGTTGAAAATTTTGAACAGTAATATTGATACCTACCTCAGCAACTACAATGTTAGTAATAATAATTTTTATGAATGTATAAATTGTTATAAATTTGATTGTTCATTATCACAGAATACAGAGGGCAATTAAAGTTTTTTTTATTATTTCAGACACATTTTAAAACAGTGAAAATTTTAGTTTAACAGAGCTGTCAAGGGGGTTTGGGTTCCCAGAGTGAGACGGGAGGATCTGGGGGTTTGCCCGGCAAGATTTTTTTTCGAAGACGCAAAATGGTACATTCTGAGAACACATCAGGTGGTCATAGCAAAGAATTTGAGATAAAATTTTAGTCATAAAAAGAAAAGAAAATGAAATTTGCTTTCATATCTGTGATCTTAAATAAAAATTGTGTTTTAATTAATAGATATTTATCGAAAATTAACCATTTGTATGAAAGAATATACGAAACAACCCCGAATTTTTGGTTTTCTAATCCTGAAAAGGTCGTTTTTCTATTTGAAATATATTCTCCTGGAAAATTTTAAAAAGCGTGACATTGCAAGGGATGAGCGTGAGAGCGTGATTTGGGGTTGGAATGTGTGACTCTCACGCCCAAACCATGAGACTTGACAGGTCTGCAAGTGATTTGGCTTGATCTGCACTGATGAGACATAAGTTGTCGAATTGCGCATATTCAGTAAACAAATTAACAGGAACTACGGTATTTTTGTTATTTACAAGGTACAACTGCAACAATGGATAATACATTGTTCTATTCGTGGTCAAACGTAGCGATGAACCAATACTTATATTGTTGTTCCCAATTTACCGTTATGTTTTGATAATTTCTACAGATATCTCATATTAATTTTTTCTGAATGCCAATTAAAACCTGTTATCACATGTATCTTAATTTTTTCTCTTCTGAAAAATACTTTTTTTTTCAGAATCATCCAGTATTAGAATGGATTAACATCAGCCACAATTTATTTGGAGATGCAGCAAGTCCAGTTTTTGAACATATGTTAGGTACAATCATAATCAAATTTATATGTACATTTCATATAATAGTTTTCGAAAGTTTTTTTTCTGTATAAGTTCGGTTTTATTCTTTTAAAAATTTTCCAGAAGTTTCAAATATTTGATATAAAAGCACGACACAAAAGGGGTAGTTTTGTTCCTACACAAAATGTGATGAATAATACAAACCCTTGGAAACTGAACTGAACGGATGATAAGACAAAGCAGCAAGCTTATTGTAGTATACCTTTTAGAGAATTGTCAGATATATTTAAATATTCAAAAATAATAACGTTGGATTTGTTTTCAGTTCATTTTAATAGTTAATAAAGGGCTACGCCATGTTACGACCGCAGAATGACGAAAATATGAATACGTGTGAGCTAGTAAAACACTCAATAAGAGGCTTGACACCTTTATCTTATCAACGGTATATACAACGTAAAAGTTGTTGACATACTTCTGACTAGAAATTTCCCCAGCAGCACACAGAAAAAACCCCAGATAAATAATAAATATTCTAAAGTTAACTATATGAAAACACCAAAGTTTCCCCTTTTAAAAAAAATGGGAGGGGTTGCAATATTTGACTAGAGACATTGTGTTAAAATATCAGAAGGATTGATTACGTCATTGATCAACTGGAACTTATTTACTAAAACAAAATTTTTTACAGACGATGACGACAGCATAATACTATTGTACAATCTCATTTTTTTGCGGCCGTGTAATAAAAAATTAATGTTCACCAGACAAATATAGCGATCAATGTAACAAAGAAAGAATGTCATATTTTATTAATCTTACACTAATATAAGAGGAATTTATTAGAATATCCTCTTTTACCCAAATGGACAAATCACAGTACTGATCTAACAGTATCACACCAATGGAGAAGAAATCAGCAAATGGGTGCATAGTGGTAAAGGTAATAAATAACATGCATATGTCATGCAACATGAGACAAATAAAAATAATGAAATAATAGTTTGTTGCACAAGAACTGTAATTATAGTTGTTTAAAAGTAATAATACATGTTACAAATCCATAGCTATGTCTGAAGAAGACCCGGACAAACAAGTCGATTTTGTTAATTATTGCAAGCTCAATGAGAAATGCATGGAACAAATTAAAACAATTTTCATCATTTTTTAGTAATTTAGTAATACTGCAATAGACCATATCCGAGTTCTGGTATTCAGATTCACCATTTGTTGTTTGTCCGCCCTACGTCATAAACGTGTCCGCCCCATGTGACCAACTTCATGACGTTTTAGGCTCTATGACGTGACGTAAATCTGTACTGTGACGTATTGAAAAGTAGTCTGGTAGATCCCAATACCATAGGTTGGATATGGTCTATTCTTCGGACAGAATCTAGATTTATTGCATTTCTTTCAGAACATAGTAAGCTGATATATCTTGATTTAAGTTGGAATCAGTTTCGAACTCATGGTGCTAAACACATTGCTGCTGGATTAAAGGTTGGTTTTATCTCGCTGTCCTGTGATAATTAAGTTTTGGTTAGGAGTTTGCATAATGTAACTTACTTTCATTATTCTGTTGTGTTATGAAAATTGCATTGCCATTCAGAGGAGTAAGATATAAAACACCTTAAAACGAAATCACAAATGTAGGCATCACTCAAAGAATCAGAAACTAAAGTTTTAGTGACACCAAGCTTTATTATAACACTTTATAAGAGTCAGAGTTTTTTTTTAGTGTTTTGTACTATCACATCTTCTTCGAGTGGAATCTGGCAATGAGTCTCCATAAGCGTTTTATGATGGCCTGTTAAAGTGAAATGTATAAAATCAAGAGGTTTCCAGAAAATTTTGTATGAATTAGTAAACAAACGTGGTTGTTGGACCACATCAAAATTTGTTACTTCTTTCGAGGTGAAAAAATTTTCGAATTATTTAAAAAATTGATTTATTTATATGTATTATGGTATAAACTTATCCAGAATCATCAAAATAAAAACTCATCCAGATCATTACAATATTACAATAGGATTGATTAATTTTTAGTAGAATGAATTCGTTAAGTTGTAGCAGATGATTTTATTTTCTTTATTTTTATTTACTACTTACTACAAATATCATAAATATATTATCTAAAGTGAAAAAAAATTAAACATGTTTCATTTGAAATCCAAATTTTAGGAGAACGCCTACCTGAAGACATTTAATGTCTCATGGAACGGCTTTGATGATGAAGGCGGTGCAGCATTTGGAGATGCTCTGATCAACAATGGATTTTTGACAGAACTTGATATCTCTTCTTGCCGAATAAATGCCGAGGGATTCGGAACATTAATGCAAGGATTAAAACAAAACGAAAAGCTTGAAATTTTACGGGTATATATTGTTAGCCTGAAAGGCAATTTAAGCTTTTGCCATCTCTTGGTATTCGTTTGCAATCATATTCTTCTCAATCTCCTCTGACACTGCAGGATACGTATAAACACACCTTAACCTGAATCATCACCTGAGTACATTTATATATGATAAGTCCCAGTACAAAATAGCATGGTTGCTGTTTCAATAAATAGTACATGAAAAGGGGCGCATTGCTAATTTGGGTAATAACTATAAAAAGCATCAAAAGAATTTTGATTTGAAATGTACTCGACCATCTTGGAGTTAATATTTTGTAACAGAAAAAAATTTAGAAACGATAGGTCATGTTTTATTACAAAAAAAGTTTATGGATATACAAAACAATTGTATAATTTAAACAGTAGATTCAAGGAGTAACCTCTCATCAGCAGCATTAAAATTAAATAATATGGAAAAGCCATAATCCAAAGGTAGTCCAAAAAGAAGTACTCATTTCTAAAAATATCGAAATAGGAAGCCAAATCCAGTACCAAGGACATCTACCGAGTGCCATACACGGAATGAAGCCTCAGTATCTGCCTAATTATTGTTCATTTAGGGTTCATACATTTAGAAAGTCAACGAAATATTTATATAAAATCTAAAGAAAGTTACAGAACACAGAAAGTTTAAGTTAGATAATTAGTTAAACGAATTTCATATAAATATCACTAGAGAAAATAACGTTTCACAATTTGTCTCTCTTATTTCAACAGTGACCCCTAATTCTTATTTTGTTTCTCTAAAAACAATAATTTCAATATACATTTAAAGTATGAACAAAATCATAAATAGATTTTTCTAATTATTACCTTTTGTCGCTAATTTGCTTAAATTTCAAATGTTCCCGAGCGACGATAATTCTGTTATCAATGCACTGCGCTGATACGAACATATTATCGTCAATTTCTTTGGAACGTTAGCAACAGCGTATTAATATCACGTCTATAGTGACGTTTCGTGACAAAAATAATCACAAGAAAGAAAGCGCTATACTTAACCAAAAAATAATATTATTAATCCAAAAATATTTTTGGGAAAAACGTGTATATCTGGCATATATTAATTACAGAATTAGCGATAAAAACACTATTAGCAAGTCTAGAAGACTGTGCAACGATATCGTTAAAAAACAACGGCAGTAGAATACCAAAGGAACAAAGCACAAAATTACACAAATCAAAGTCCAGAGACAAGGCAAAACCAAGAACACCAAAAGACGGAAGACCAAAGACACCACATGCCCACAAAACACACGAAATTACATATACAACACAAAAAACTAAAGCACTAACAGTGTGAACTCTCAATAAACAAGAGTGACATCAGGTGCTCCGGAAGGGTAAGCATGTCCTGCTCTGCACACAGCACCCGTCACACGGCCAGTGAGGCATATGTTTTGAAAGATCTGTTAGGTTACTGATTGGTTATTGTCATTTTCTAACCCTGAGACAAAACCAATTGAGAGCCATGGTACGTGTTACTTCTCTAACCCCCAATCAGTACCAAGGTGAAATTTTGAAAAGCCTTTGTAATCACTTAAGTATTCAAACATGGACAAGGACAAATCCGTACCACAAACATTACTGACGAAGACAAAACTAAAATTTAACAAGACAACACTGAAAACTAAAGCACTGACAGTGTGAACTCCCATAAAAACCGAGAGCGACATCAGGTGGTCCGGAAGGGTAAGCATGTCCTGCTCTGTGCACGACACCCGGCACACCGTCAGTGGGTCAATCCAGGGTAAAGTCAAAACCGGTAATGTCAAATCCGGGAAGACGCGAATCTAGCTGAAAATGTCAGTTTTTATTTGTGACACTGACATTTCATATCTATCTATGATGTCGTAGTGACGGCCATAGAATTTCTGAAGGGACGAAAGTAACAAAGGCTTAAAATATATAAAAGTTGTTAAAAATAATGTGACAAAATTTCAGTCAACAAATGACTTTCTTCAGTGTCTTAAACACGCTAAAATATAATTGCGATTGATGATTACATAACTCAACAATATTGTTACATAATACATGGAATGTCAAATTTTTTTTTCTATTTTATATTAGAACTTGAAGATACACCGTTAGTTGACTTATAGGTCTATTGTTTTCTATTTATTCCGTAAGGATGTAAAACCCTGAGTTCTTTATCCAAAATCTTTCTCGGTCTTCACTTTGGGAATCACTCCATTGGCCGTTGTGTTCAATGATGAGGATTTGCATTCTATTCTTATACTTAGCCACAGTTTTATTCATTTATTATATATATTTTTTTACTTCTATAGTTGACACTATCAATTTGTCTTAGTTAATTGAACTGTCAGATGTTTAATTTCAAGCTTGTATGTAAAAAATATTTGACGCTATGTGTACATTTATAATTATAAAGCTAAATTTTCTGTTTACCTGTGTGAAAGAGAGAAAAAAAATTGACATTCGATGTATTATGTAACAATATTGTTGAGTTATGTAATCATCAATCGCAATTGATTAATTTTAGCGTGTTGAAGACACTGAAGAAAGTCATTTGTTGACTGAAAATTTTGTCACATTATTTTTAACAACTTTTATATATTTTATCGATAACGTTGCACAATCTTCTAGACTTATATAATTATTTTGTTTGTGCTGCATTGACCTGTATCGACGATCCGATATCCATTAAGTTTTCTATTTGGTAGTTTTCTCAGACTCTTTATATATATATATATATATATAAAATATAAAACAAATAAAGTAACTATAACAACACTAAAGATGTAAAAATATGTACAAAATTGCGTTATATTTCAGATCTCCGCGATCCTTCTTCAGACACATATCGACTGACGAAAGATGTGCAATCAGTCAGACGCTGTAACAATTTTTCTCAAATACATTAACCAACAAAAATATTTAATTTGAATTTGTATCTGTAATCAACCAATCAAATTAAATCTTCAGAATCTATTTCTTATCAAAATATTTTTCTCGTTCTGTGTTTTACTTATAAGTTTTTGAATTCTTTTCATTAAGACCATCAGGCTCAAGCGTTCTTAATTGAAACATCCAAAATTTCTCCTTTTTTCTCCTTTCTTCCTTGTCCCAGTTAGAATTCAACTCGATGATTTGGAATGTTACCTCATCGAAAGAGTGTCCGGTATTTCTCAGATGTCGTGTGAGTGGACAATTCCTGTTGTTTCTGAAAAACGATCTGTGGTTGTTGAATCTGAGGTTAAAGTTGTCTTCAGTTTCTCCCACGTATTGAATTTTACATGCCCCGCACGTAAGAATATAAATTAAATTTTTTGATTTACAGTTAGAATTTGTAAATATTTTGTAACTTTGTTTTGTAACAGAGCTGCTGAAAGTGTTTTTGATATCAGCAGCTCTGCAACATAAACATCTTTTCATTCCACAGGGAATAAAGCACCCTTGATCTAACGTTTGTGCTTTATTCAAAGTTGAGGACACCAGTATGTCTTTCAAGTTCCTAGGTCTTTTGAATGAAACAACAGGAGGACAAAAAAACCCTGATGTTAAGACTGAGTTTTAAACGATCAATCCAATAGCTTTCTTTGGATCTTCTCTGGTCAAAATAGATCGTGGAATTTAAACCAGAGAAGATCCAAAGAAAGCTATTGGATTGATCGTTTAAAACCCAGTCTTAACATCAGGGTTATAGATCAATAAATGCATATAATACCAGCGTTAAAAAAATTTAAAAAATATTGCAGTAAATGTAATGTACAAACAACAGCAAATATTTTTTTCACATCACTATAATTGAGGTCACGCCTTCAGTCTCCGAAATGTAGTTTACCTATTTAATTAAGTTTTGTAGTGTAGTTTTTTGTATATTTTGTTGTTTTGAGAAAGACTCGGATAGAGTTGAAATATAAACAGTATTTATACTAGTGCTATTCACATTGTTCATACTGAAAGTTTTTATAGTTCTTATCATTTCTACGTAAAATCTTAAAACTTTCAATTTCAGTTTTTTCACTTAAATAAGGGTGACCCCAAACTTTTGTCGTTTATTTCAATATAAGAGAAAATTTGGGAGTCGCCTTTCATTTTAAGCACAAGAACTGAAATTGTAAGTTTAAAGATTTTACATAGAAATGATAGAAAAAAATGACTTTATGAGGGTTCAACTTTAAAAATATATTGTAGATTTTGTTCATGCTTTGCATGTGCGTTACATAATTATATTGTTTACATATAAAAAATAGAAAAATCTTGTAAAAGGGAAAGGCATCAGAGATTTCGAATACTTTGAAACTTTCTTTATACATTATTATTTTGTCAATTTTCAAAATGTATGAAACCTAAATCAGCGAGAATTGGACAAGCGTGGCAGAATAATACGACGGAGACACCTTAAAAATAAAAAAAATTTTTTTAGAAAAGCTTTATCGTTACCTGATTAGAGATTTTTCATTTTTTGTTCTCTGTCAGCTTTTATACGTCTATCGATTTCAAGATTTCCAATGATTTCATTTTTTCTGCACGGAAGAGATGTAAGTTGTCGAAATTGCCATTTGAAGCGAGTAAATTTACAATAAATTCGGTAATTTGTTATTGGAATAGCATACCAAAAATATAGAAGCTCAATAAAAAAGATTTTATATATAGCAAAACAACGACAGTAGAATACCGAAGGAACAAAGAACAAGATTACATAAATCAAAATACAGAAACAAGGCAAAAGCCTGACTCAGCAGTTTTGGTAAAGGTGCTTTTGCTTTTTCCACAAAGTCACTGTATGAACTACAACCCCTACAGTAACGAATTAATTGTGAAATATACACTTCTTATAATGGGGAGGTAGGTATATCGCTGCTGAAAAAGGGAAAGTTTACAATTGGGAAGTCAAAATCATCACGTTTGTCATATAACCTAGATTTCAGACGTGCATGTTCGTATAACAAAAGGTCATGGTATGAAGCAGAATTTGGTGTATTGGATGTCTTTAATTTCAAGTTCACTGGGGTAGATCCCATGTAAATATTCTTTTAATCTTGGGTCATTATGAGAAAGTGCAGCGTCTATACATCTGAAGCTGAAATTAAAAGTGTAGGTCTGTTGTTTATTTTTCTGCTGTATTAACCCTTGTAAAAATTTTGCTTCGTACGAATATTGGAAAAGATCAGCTAAGAGTGGCACACAATGTGTAATTATCGCTGTTTTTCTTTTGTTTTGCAATATCTAAACCATATATGTGACAGTTTTGGTTACTATCATTTTTTATAATAATATGTAATTGCAGAAATAAAATTGATAATTGTAAAGGAAACAATATGCTCATGTTTTTCAAAGAGTGGAATCTGTCAAGTACACTTACTTGCTAAACACAGATAAGACGAAGATAGCTTTTGGTGTTATGATATTGTTCTTTTTCTGTAGGTTGGTGGAAACTATGTACCGGAAGTTGCTATTGAAATAGCATTAGAATTATTAACAACGTTCGATACAACGACAACGAATATTAAATTTATAGACCTAAGTGTAAGTCAACGATTGATTAAAATAAACGAATAATAAATTTAAAGAGAGACCCTGCAAAGCTTCTTTCAGATAAGTTAATTAAACAAAATTGGTCCTATTAGAATATTTCTGAAATGACAAAGTGCAAATATTTAAAAAATGCTCGACAATACATTTCAATGACCTATTGGTATTTAAAAACTCTATAAAGGGGAGTTGATAAGACAAAGCAAGTGAAGTTATTTCGGGCAGACAGAAAGAATGCTAAGCTGAAATATATTTACACTCTCAAATTTCAACCGCCATTATCTTGACTTGGTACTAAATGGTGGTTTAAACCTTCCATTGCGTACGTGCCCGGTATTGCAATTTAGCCGTGATATTGAAAGGTCGTAGACAGTAATATTGCAACGGACAAGCGAGTGGTAAAAGTTTCATTTCAAAGCCATGTACTTTTAAACCCCCAGCCGACGTCCTTTAAGGGCATACGATACAGTTACAGGGGAGATAATAACGTTGTTATGCGGAGTGGGGTAACGTTTTCCCGATTTTCGTGACGTCGCTCAAAACATGGCCGTGAATTCGCGGGAAAAGGAGAGTATTATTATACCAGTTTATTCATTACGGCGAAATGCACTATCCAGGATCTTACTTACAACGCATCTTTTAGATAAATATACAATGTAAAAACGCTTAATTATTGCATCAACAAATACATCTTAAATTTTACACCTAGATAAATGTTTATGGTGGCTGGGTTCCGTAAAACGTTGAAATGTACTGATGCAACGTGAATGATGGGTTGTGTATTTGAACAAGTCACACAACTGTAGACTTAAGAAGTCACTTCTGTACAAAGAAATTACACCAGGATTGGTTTAATTTACGACACATCAACCTGGTTAAATAATTGGTACAATACCCGGTCTATCCTCTGTACCTTCTAGGATAAAATGTGCTGCTTATTTTTTTATTTTTATTTATTTTTGTTTGTTTGTTTTGTTTTCATTTTATTTATTTGATCCCTTTATTACGGCAATTCAAGTCAGTACTTCATTGTCCTAATTTTTCGAGCTGTAACACTTGAATACAAAAACTAATGAAACTAAAGAAACTCTCTCATGCGTGGGAGACAAAGTTTCCTAGCAAACAAAACTACAAACAAACATTGTGATTATTGCTTTGATAGATTTTTTCGACACGAGTCACCAGGAACCCATCCTCCTCAGCCAACTATATTCTCCTGTTAACTGGTACTTGCATGTAACTGGCCGAATGTTATTTAGATTATTTAGACTCAATTGAATTTGCATAAATGGACTTCGTCGTATGTATTGGTCACACGAAGATAGACCGCACTTTCAAATATACATTTATTGTCTTGCATCCTGTGAGACCATTACTGAAAGTGACATGTAACGTGCGACAACCAATAATAAACAAATATTTGTGAAACTAACTTGTGCTTCTCTACCACATGATGAACTAATGCAAGCAGAACGAAGAAAAATCGGCGGGTAAAAATGACGGACGTTATACCGAGAGAAAAACAAAGCAACGTCATTTACCGCCGAAATAATATTTTCCGGTATATTTTTTACAGTTTTTCTCAAATATCTTAAAAACTAGCACATGGACCCCCTATTTTCTGAAAAACATTTCAGAAGAAGGTCGGCAGGAGAACCAATTGCCAAATTATGAAGGAAAAATCAATAGTCGATTTTTTTCTATAGCTCGATTTCAGTCCAAAATATAGCTATACTCTAACTTTACATATACAAAAACACCAAATAAGGGATATATCGGATTTTGTTGGTATGTTTTATTATAGACCCATTTAAAGGCTATACAATGAGCAATACAGATCAAAAATCAGAACTGAAATAGCCCAAGAACTCTGAAAATTACAAACATTTAAAAATTTCCACGAAAAAAGCAAATTATTTGGTTTTACCCCAAAATTAGCGATTTTCAACGTTAAATATCTCAAAAAGTAAGTCATGAAGGTATGTTTTTCTTTTCATATTTGGAATCCTTATATCAAAATTTACATTATATCGGATTTTAGTGAAAAAATCAATATGGGATCTATACTGTATCGTATGCCCTTAAAGAGAGCCTGCAGTAGAAGAACACACTTTACACATTGAATGACAGCAGACGACATAAATGTTTGCCTTAAGATTTTACATTTGATTGGTTGGAATCAAATGTAAAATCATCCAAAGGTAGTGCCACATTTTACATACGCAGTCTTCCGTGGTGTGCTATCAATGTTTCTTTCTCTGCGATCAGTTTACCAGAAGTCGGCTGAGGGTGTAAATATAAATCTCGTTGAAATGAAACTTTTGCCACTCGCTTGACCGTTGTGATAAGTATTGAAAATAAAAATAAAAATGTAAAGAATTATATTTTGAAGGATTTGAAATATGAAAATACCGAACTTCGGTCGTTTATTGTCTATTGCCCACCAACTTGGAAGCCCATTTAATTCATTACAAATATGATATTGTTTCAGCGGGGCATATTTTTCAACATTTGAATTTCTTGCAGGGTATGCATCTACCCAAAAATTATAATGACAAAATGAATGAAGTGCGCATGACATTTCCGAAAATTAAAGTGAAACCAGGTTGGGACCAAACAGAGAAACAGATAAAGAAGAAACCAGTTTTTTTAGACAGTGGTGTTGAAGCTCTTCTTGCCTTAAAAGAATATTTAGATAATAAAAAAATTTCAATTTTCAAGTTATTCAGGGAATTTGATGGAGACAATAGTGATACAATTGATTATAGGGAATTCGTGCAAGGCATTAAGGTAAGGGTACCGACACAGTAGTTTAAAGGATAGCGTTTTTGACTCTTACAGGTCACTGTCATATGTTGCCCGACAAAAGCACCAGCGTCCCCAGCTGGCGAACTATCACAACATATAGACAAACACAGGGCACTCATCAAACCGATTGTTAGAAAACTTGGCATTTTAAATTAGTGGGATGCAGGCAATATAAACAGGTGATTAGAATCACATTTTGAAATTACAAAAAATAAAATGCCAAAATTTGAAATTGTGATGGTGCAGCCATATGAGAAATTCTCTCAAAAACAAGTACACCATAAACGAAATGTAGAGAGCATACATCTCTCACACGGGGAATCTTTCTCCAGCACTTCATTATTAAAAAGTTTTATTTTAAGATTGCATGTAACGGGGTATGGTACCAAGAGTCACTCCGAGAAAAAACTTACACCTGGTAATACCAGCATTTAAAAAAAAAGCTTTTTTATTCGTGGCGTTTGTATTTTGTTTTGTTTGTAACAACAACGTCATATATGTTGTTTCTTTTGTGTGATCCGTATTTTGCCATGTATTCTGGATTTATGGTTCTTGGTCATTTGGAAATTTATTAATAAAACATGCGGTTGGTTAAGCGACTCCTACTATGTATGATCATGAACCAGATCATCCTACTACTATTTCTTTCTGTAGTTGTACGCTTATTCAGTTTGGTGGGTGTCTTACCGTATTATGGTACGTTGTTGTTGTTGATACCTTTATTAATATATATATAAAGGAAATCATGCAGCGTATTTTTGATAATATTGCATTTACAGTTGTTCAATCTTTGCTATCGTTGTTTTACGAGTGTTTCTATATAATTTGTCAGAACTATTCCCATTGTCTTCGGTTTGAATAAACATAGGAGTTAATATACCTGTCTTTAAGGTTATGTCATGGGTTTGAACGTAAAACATGTGATGGTACGTTGTGTATGGTTGGATGATTTGCAGTATAAAGTCGATTATCAGGACGACCAGTGCACACAAATGTAATGTACAAATGAGCCAGCACTTGTTCATAGTTAAGCTTCTAGGGCTGTTTTAATAGACAAGTAGTATTCAATACGATTTGCAATCCCGTTTACTTTGATGGTTCAGAAATAAAGACGGTCATGTTATCTTTAACAATATTTTGTCGTCGTTTGCACATGTCGTTGAAAATAATTAAATGTTTCGAATGGACTTTTGACATAGCATCTAACATATGCAGCACAATACAGAAGGAACAGTTTAATTGGAAATTACAAAATTCAAATTCAGAGACATGGCCAAAACGAGAACACAGCAAAAACACTAACACTATACAGCTACAAGACGCAGAAATAACATTAAAATCCAAGGCACTCGACGTCTTGACTCCCATAAAACCGAATTTACATGAGATACTACGGAGGGGTAAGTATGTAGATCTCTGTCGACATTATCCGTCACACGGTCAGTGAGTCAATCCAGGATGAAGTTAAAATCGTTAATGTCAGATCCTGGGACCGTGAATCTAGCTTAAAATGTCCGTTTTCATTTCGGACACCGACACGTCATTTCTTTCAATAATGTTATTGTGACGGCCATATTATTTCTTGAGAGATGAGAGTGACATATGGAAGCCAAGACGCACCCTCAAAGTTGCAAATTTGCTAAGAAGTACAGAGAACTTAATAATTAAAATTTATTTATTAAAATTTGTTGCAGGCAGCCAATATACCACTAGGCCTGGCTAAAACAGAAAAGTTACTCCAGTACCTGGATGCAGATGGAAATGGGGAAATCGAATTAGGGTAGGGTTTTCATTAAAAAAATACAGCAGCAAAAGTTCAAAGTCGGGTTACTAGTAAAAGTAAAAATCTCATTTAATATATCTTTAGATGAAGATATATGACATATTGGTAACTGTAAAAAAATAAGTGTTAAAGTGTTTGATTTTCTTACACTGCTGTTGAATCATTTCGGTATTCAGGTCTCGTAATACTTTATGAGATATTTACATCCAAGTTACAACATTTGGTAGTTACCTGGCTGATTGTTACAATTTTATCATAATTACAGATATCAAGGATAAACTTTCCATACCATGATACGTTTAGCTTTTCTCAAAACTAAATATAAATGAAATGTTTATAAATCGACGACGGTGTTTTCTATGTTTAACTAAATAAGGCAAAGTGTCAAAATATAGCAGATAATATTTATTCATTGTCCTTCAGTTCATATCTGCCTTTTGAAAATAATAAATGCCTGTGGTATATATTTTTTGCCAAATCACAATAAATAAAACCAAAATAATAGAAAGGATCTTGTTAAGAATGTTTAGTGTAAAGCACCGTTCTATAAATAATGTAATTTGTGTTAATATGTCTGTATTAATTTTTTCTTTCTTCACAGAGAACTTGCTATGAAGTTAAGAGAAGTTTCAAATAAACTGGTCAGACGAAAAACAGTGAGTTGATATCCCGATTACAAACAAAACTGTTTGAAAGTAAATAAAGGAATGGTTCAATGTGAGAATACTCTTTTATATGAAAACATCATTACTTGTCGGTACAGTATCTGACAATTACGCAAATTAATTTCAGGCACATATTTTGAACCATCTATTTAGTGTGAACTACCGTTCTGCAATGAATGTATAACTCGATTATAGGCTTCAAGCCACAGTAATGACTTATGACGCAATAGTGCTGTTATTGTTAATTATTTTTTAAATAAAAAATATTACTGATTTCACACGTTTACTTTTTTCCGATAATAATTCAATGGAAATCAGAATAAGTACACTTGTTATTGTATTATTGTTTAACGTGACTATAGTAGCCCAAAATTTCAGCGATATATATACAAATCTATTTTCAGCATTACTAATTCTGTTGCCCAGTAGTCCAGTACTGGTACTGGCCTGAAAAACTTATTTTATTTGAATATTTTGAAAATTTTCGTTTAAGGTAGTTCGAGCCTAATAAAAATATCAGACAGAATTTTTTTATCTTAAGATATTTTGTAGTTCTTAGCCCATTTGTTCAAAAAATAAAATAAAAATGATATGTCACCAATCATCTTTTCCTGTAATCAGGCTTTGAAAATCAGGCAAAATTCGGTATTTTTCAGCAATATTTACAAAGAATATATAGGGAACTGTGAGAACATGCCTATTGTTTAGCTTTCATACGAAATAAACATCAGATAGATTTTTTTTATGTTTTACATTTCCGAGGTATCCATTTCAGCTATAAGTTAAGCTGATAAAATCTATATGTCACCGTTTGACTAAGAGAGACATTTTATAGTTTACGAAACAGACAATATTTACGGTAAAAGGGAGCTAATTCGCGGGAAAGTGTATGTCAATCTATTATGACGTCACAATAAAAAATGCCAAATAAGGAATATTCCGGCTTGCAAATCAAGTCAATTCCGCATCCGACTTGTTTCGCAAATGCGCCAAACGAATGCGCCGGGTATTAGTGTCGATCTATCTTAAAAGAAAGATAGAACCATCTTGGTCATGCAACGCTTTAACTTAATCTGATTTCAGTTTTCAATTTGTTTGTCATTTGTTTTATTTTGATCAATTTGATGTCCACTGAAAGACAATAGAAGTCACAATGGCTATCTACAGAAAATCTGACAGAAAATAAATTTATAAATACCTGCTTGCAACTGATTACAGCTCCAGGGTTTGCTCGAATAGTAAGTGAGAACCGTCAATCCAAAACGAACAATCCAAGGACAATGGCAATATCGGGAAAACAAAAGAAAACAGAGACACGACATGAACACGGCACATAAAAGAAGAAAAAAAAGATGACACACACATATACAAAGATGAACAACATGGACCGAATAAAAAACCATGGATGAAATCAGGTGCACCTGTAGAGTAAGCATCTCCTGCTTCTTATAAGACACCCGCCGTGTTAAACATTTCAAATTCGATAGTGATATCGACCATAAAACTTCTGGGGTATGACTGCAAGTTTTGGGTAACTTACCCTTGTTTAAGTACCTATTTGTAAGCAACCATGCTCTATCAAGGAAGTCACTGTATCAAAAATTCTTATAGAATATCAGACTAGTTAGATAACTCTTCACACATTTGAAATTGTTTTGTGTAATGACATGATTTAAAGCGTTATACATTTTAACATAAGATTATACATTATAACATGAGACGAAATCTTTCATATAATGGTTTCTCACTTTACATCCGGATTTTAAAAAAATGTAAGTTTAAGAAACTTTTCATATTGGGATAGTTTTCAACATAACCACAGTTTACGTAGGCGATGGTGATAAACAGCCTGAGCCATCAACTACGTGAACATTTGCACTCTTAGTTATGATTAAATGTTAAAAAGTAGAATGTATGTGGTCATTTAATTAAGACTAAAGTTTTCACATTTTATTGCTCTGCCATCTATTGTTATTGATATATCTATTTTATAACAAGAGTAGTAACTTTTAGTATACAACTTGTTTGCTGCAAGTAAATGAATGCCTATGTATGAGTAGCCAAGGATCGGGGTATTCTCCCTTTCTAAATACACAAAACAGGGTATGTTTTTCGCACAATGTCAGGTACATATAGAGTTATATTTTTTCCCCGTTGGCATTAACAGGGTAACCTCAGAGGACCATTTTGTTTCTCACAGAGTATGGTTTTAAAAACATTTTCAAGTCGTAAACAGGTCCAGACGGCACCATGCATATCAAATGTGTAAGGTGTCGAGGTATATGCCCAGTAAAGGAAATACTAGATTGATATAATTGAAAGGAATCAAAAAGAAATGTGTAAGCGAAATGACCAATCGAATATCTAACTTTTTTGAAATTGAAATGAAATTTCTTCCATAAAAATACATTTTAAAGCAGTCAAAGTTACACCCAGGGGTTAATTAGCATAATTATGATAGTATGAACTATTTCAATACATTTTTCGTGTAAAATCAATGTAATTTCATAAAATTTTATTTCACCATAAATTTCTTTCTCTTCGGCGATTAACTTCTGCAGAATTTTGATGATCATCACGTAATTTTTTTAGGTTTGTACAAAGAAGGATAACTCAACCAATTTCAGTGAAAAAAACCACAAAACTTGTCAATCGCTAAAATAATGTAATTCATTCCATTATACCCCCACTCGTGAGTGGGTGGTATATTGAAATACCCTTGTCCGTCCGTCCTTCGGTCCATCCGTCTTTCTGTCCATCCGTCCTTCCTTCCGTCCGTCCTTCCGTCCTTCCTTCCGTCCGTCCTTCCGTCCTTCCGTCCGAAGTTTATAGCATTTTTCTCAGCTACTGCTGGGCCGATTTATTTCAAATTTGGTATTTGACTTTATATATAGGGGGAATGCATCGTGTGCCATTTTGGTCGCCTTATGATATCAACTTCCGATTTGGCGGGACTTTGCCATTTTTCCCTTTACTGAACAATGTAAAAATTTTCGTCGCATTTTTCTTAGCTACTGCTGGGCCGATTTATTTCATATTTGGTATTTGACTTTATATATAGGCCTTACGATATCAACCTCCTGTTTGGCGGGACTTAGCCATTATTTTCCCTTTATGGAACATATTTTCGTCGCACTTTTCTTAGCTACTGCTGGGCCGATTTATTTCAAATTTGGTATTTGACTTTAAATATACGGGGGGAATGCGTCGTCTCCCTTTTGGTCCTTTTGGTCGCCTTATATCAACTTCCGATTTGGCGGGACTTTGCCATTTTTCCCTTTATTGAACATAGTGAAAATTTTTCGTCGCATTTTTCTCAACTACTGCTGGGCCGATTTATATTCAAATTTGGTATTTGATTTTATATATAGGGGAATGTGTCGTCTGCCATTTTGGTCGCCTTATGATATCAACTTCCCGTTTTGCGGGACTTAACCATTTTTTTCCTTTTGAACATAGTGAAAATTTGTGTCGCACTTTTCTCAGCTACTGCTTGGCAGATTTATTTCAAATTTGGTTTTTGACTTTATATTTAGGGGGGAATGTGTCGTCAGCCATTTTGGTCAACTTACAATATCAAACTCCTCTTTGGCGGGACAGCCATTTTTCCGATTTCAATGTTTACGATAATACGAGTAGGGGTATACCTAGCACGACAACGCGTGCAACCTCCTGTTTTTATTGCTCTGCTATATAGTGTTAATTAATATATCTATTTTATGACAATATTTGTAGCTTTGGTATACAAACTGGTTTGCTACAAGTAAAGGCATGCAGCCCACATGTTTAAACATGTATATCATGACGGGTACATAATAACAAAATAAGTTATTGTTTATTTAGTTTCTGCATATGCGCATTTCGAAAACTTATGTCTCTTCAAAGCAGATCAAATAAAAAAAATTGAAAATAAATATACCGAAACATGTGTGAAATCTGATAGAGAAGAAATTACCAACCGAAATCAGCTAAGGACAGAGCTATGAAAGAAGGAGATACTTCTAAGTTTTAAAGAAAAATTTCTTTTATTTAGATATTACAAATTTCCAAATGAAATCAGGTTTCTGGCCCGCATCGAAGTACTGGCTACTTGGTTGGTGAATACAGATCAGAACGAAATGAGCAACCTTTTGTAACCATACCTTATTCTTGTGAAGTATTTCGATTTGCTACATCAGTGGTTTCAGAGATGATCAAATTTTGATTTTCCCATTGATTCAATATTGAACTGTATCCCGTCCATCATTTCACCATTTCATCATTCCAGTACATATCGAGTTTAAATATATCTTAGTCTGTACATCGGTGCTATTTTGCACCCATTCGATTTAATAAAATTTCAAATAAAGATTCGTACTGTTTTGCTGTTTTTATTGTATCGATTTTTTTCAATATTTTTTCTTATCATGCTGAAGTACTGCTTTAGATATTCTATTTTTATGGGATACTGCTTAATCGATAGGGTTTAAACAAATTTTCCAAAGGCTCTATGATACATTTGTGACAGAAAACTTTAGTCTTATGCAACATCCTATCATACTCAGAGAAGTTTTAGTCATGTCTCTCCAAAAGACTGCTCCTATCAACATTTTCCAGTTCATCCCTCGGGAACATCCTATCATTTCAGACAGATTTTAGTTATATCAGTTTCCCTCAGACAGCTCCTTTTTTTAGCATGTTCCACTCCACTCTTCTACAACCCTTTCATACTAGGACAAATGTTTCAGTTATATCTTTTCCCAAACTTTTCCTGTAAGTATGGTCTGGTTCACTCTTCTGACACAACCTATCATACTCAGGCAGGTCTTCAAAGGTTTATAACTTTTATAAGTTGTTAGATATACTATGACAGATCAACTCCTCAGAAAAAGTTACTTGGATTTTGTTCAAATTTGCCAGGGTAACTAGGCGCTATAAATAGAAAATAATATAGCACTGCAATTTTGACGCATCAAATTATGTTACAGTTATGGAACTTTTAATATTTTGAACAATGTAATACTATGGCAGATCTTTTGGATCAAACTCCCTAGGTCTTCTTGTTTGAATTTTACATGATTAGTTGTCGTCATATGTTCTATCGCACTTTAAATGCTCAAACTTTGCATGCGTTATAGAACTTTGAATCTCAACAATATTGAACAATGGCAGACTTTCTGCACTCATCTCCTAAGAAATCCACTGCAGCATGGATTTTGTTCAAATGTTACAAAATTGTAACTCATTATACTGGATCATATCACACCACTTTTTTGATTCAGTAATTTTGTAGGAGATCGAGGATCGCCTTATATTACGTTTGTATTTCCAATGACTCCATATTTTTTCTTTGTCACACTTATTTTTCCCATATCGATAAAGGCCTAATGATGACTTCAGAATGAAGAACAAAAACGTTGTTTTCGTTTTGTTTTGTTTTGTTTGTTTTTTTTCTTTTTTGTTTTGCTTCACCATGCAATTTACATCTACATTTACTCTTACTATTATCTTTAATTTGTTCTTAGAAAAGTTAATGAAATTCAAGCTGCACACAAAGCGATCATTTGCAACATGTGGGGTTTCAAATTTTTGTGCGGCAGGGGATATGGGTACGTTTAGCACTCATATTCAGTTATATCTTTTCTGCTCGTGTCAGCATGCTGCAAGTGGCTCTTCTCTGGCAAAATCTAACTAGGATCGTTTTATTTTATAAATATATTTCTACTCACCTTTCGAAATCTTAGATCTAAATGCAAAGAACACTTACATAAACCACTAATGAAAATTAACAAAATAAAAAAAATGAAAGAATGAGTGCATGGGACATTGATGTCCCACCCTAATCGAATGTTGATAGGGTGATTATGTAATAAATACAACAACCTGTCTATCATTACCACATATTGATTTAAATCTGATGCATAATAATCAAGATATTAACAGAAAATCTTTATGTGAAATTCAAATCATTTTCAGCCAATTTGTCCTTCACCTTGAGGTTGTTGAACCGACAATTAACAATAGTTGTCTCCTTTAACGAGAAAGCAAAATGACAAGAAAGTATAATGGTAAGATATGCCCCAATTGATACAGAATTTTGTAACCACTGTGACCTTCAACCATGGGTTATACATATTAAAAATTAAACGGGGGTCCAGTTCCATATAAACCTAGTTTGAGTTTGATCCGATGTAAGAAACTGCAGTTATCTTCCAGAAACCAAAACTGCCTTGAAAGTTTAGCCTATATTACGGACGTTTCGGTTCTTACTACTGTGACCTTTAAATCCAAGGAAGCAATATCAAAATTAATAGGAATTTGATCCTGTAACAAATTAGGATGTGATTGGAGCTAAATTTATCACGCCACACCGAAACCGAGACTAGTAAGGTTTTCATATTTCATTTTCTGCTATATAGATTGTAGAACAATCCCCAATTTAAGGATTATTTTCATGTAATATACCAAAATGAATTTGGTATCAATAAAAAATAAACACCGTACCTAGACTTGTACAGCTATACTGATAGCATTGGGTGCCTTAAATAAAATTTTACGAGAAAACTTAAGATATTAAACTATATACTTTTTGTAATATGACCATCTCTCCAGGATATGGCATCTACATTTGACAATTCATTCGTTATTAACGTGCCTGTAGTATGTACAGCAATTTTGTCAACAGAGCGAAATTTTTAAACTGTCTCAAACCCTTATACACTATACTTGTATTCCGCCACTGTTACAATTGTCCCTACAGAAGTTTTACGTCATCGCCATCGCATTCAAACTTTTGACTTTTCTACACTTTATACAACCCTGCCACACAATAAACTGAAAACAGTAATTGCAGATTTAATACATCAATGTTTCTGCACAAAAAATGGAGAACGCAGATACACCTATTTAGTTGTAGGGAAAGACAAGACATATTTTGTTAAGAACCACACCGATTCAAATAAGAAGTACACCGAGACTGACGTAATCAAAATGTTAGAATTTTTGATCGACAATATTTTTGTCGAATTTGGAGGTCGTGTTTTCCAACAGACAATAGGGATTCCTATGGGAACAAACTGTGCGCCGCTTTTAGCTGACCTTTTCCTCTACTCGTACGAGGCCAAGTTTTTACAAGGGCTTATTCAAAGAAAACAAAAACATTTAGCCCAGTCCTTTAATTTCAGCTTCCGCTACATAGACGATGTGCTTTCTCTTAATAATCCTAAATTTAAGGATTATTTACATCAGATCTATCCAAATGAGCTTGAAATTAAAGAAACAACTGAAACACCTACTTCAGCTTCGTACTTAGATCTTTTATTGTATATTGACGAAGATGGACGTTTGAAATCTAAGCTATATGACAAGCGTGATGATTTTAATTTCCCCATTGTGAACTTTCCCTTTCTTAGCAGCAATATACCTACCTCTCCAGCCTATGGAGTGTACATTTCACAGTTGATTCGTTACTGTCGAGCTTGTAGTTTGTACAGTGATTTTTTGAACAGAGCAAAAACACTGTCCCAAAAGCTGCTTAGTCAGGGATTTGTTCAACCTTTGTTAATTTCATCCCTAAAAAAATTCTATGGCCGTCACCATAGCATCATTGAAAGATATGACGTGTCAGTATCCCAAATGAAAGTGGACATTTTCAGCTAGATTCACGTCTTCCCGGATTTGACTACCGACTTTGACATTTTCCCGGATTGAATCACTCACAGTGTGACGGGTGCTGTTAACAGAGCAGGACATGCTTACCCTTCCGGAGCACCTGATGTCACTCTCAGTTTCACTGGAGTTCACACTGTGAGTGCCTTTGTTCTGAATGTTGTGGTTTCTGGTTCTGTGCTTTGTGTCTGTCTGGCGTCATTGTTTTTGTGTCTAACGTCATTGTTTTCTGTCTTCTCGTTTTTGCCCTGTCTTTGGACTTCGATTTTTGTGAATGTCACCCCTTTGTTCCTTCGGTATTCTACTGCCGTTGTTTGACTTCTATTTCACAACTGGTAATAAAATTTCTAGGTAGATCCAGAGTTTATTACCGCATTGGCAAAAACTAATTATGAATTAACTCTGAGCCCTTTAATGACAGTGTGACAGGTGCACCGAGAGGAGCAGATCGTTCTATCCTTCTGTAGCACTTGATTATACCAAAGCTTTGGTTGCTGATTAACACTGCTATTGTTTTAGTTTTGTGGCGTTCTTGTCCATTTTTACTCATGTGTTTATATCATGTCTTGATGTCATGTATTTCCTGAGAATTGCCATGATTTTAAAATGTTTTTTTTTCATTTTTTTTACTTTAATCATTTGCGATTTATTCTGGAAGAGATCATATATAAACGGTCGACCCTCACGAAATTACAGTCCAAAACTCAAAGAGAAAGGTTTTGCGAATTTGGACAGAAAGACGGGAAATGCATGTGTTTCAAGTTCTAAACACCTAATTCACTTTAAGGTTTTGTAACAGCGTATGTCTTTCATGTTTAATATTTGACAATATGAACCAGTACTATTACAATGCTAGACTTGATATTATATACCTTTCATGAACACTCTTTAAATACATACCATTACTCCAGAGCAGTTTGTATATATAAAGCGCCCCCGAGGTTGCGTATATAGTTAATTGTAGAACAAAAAGGAACATTTTAATATTTTGCATAATTTTCTAGCTTTATATACATCTTCCGATTTATGGTCTTCCAAATATTTTTATTTGATCTGCACGGACGAAGTATAAGTCGTCAAAATGACCATCAGCAGAAGCAAATTTACAATAGTGTCAGTATCTATGTAGAAATTCCGCTAACAGTGTCAAGTTTTAAATTGACTCTTTACTTTCATAAATTGCAATGCAGTGAGAAGAATTTGCCAGTCATCTCTATGTACCAAAATACAATAATACCAAAGTTGCATATAATTAGCAGTAAATTTTGTTATGCTGTACACGTGTTTCAAGGAATAACCTCTAATCAGCAGCATTAGAATCAAATAATATGGAAAGCCATAATCCAGAGGTAGTAAAAAAGAAGTACTCATTTCCAAAAATATCGAAAAAGAAGGCAAAATCCAGTACCAAGGACATGCAAGGAATGAAGCCTCAGTATTTTTAAGGGATAGAATTTTGATAAAAGCAGCAAATTTCTTAAAAAAAACGCAAGGTAAAATTTTCATGTCATACAAGTCTGACTATTGGGATGGCGAATATCCTCGGGGACCTCTGGTCCACCAGCAGTGGCATCGTCCTAATGGTTTCAAAATACAATAATACCAAAGTTGCATATACCAAGTTAGTTATAAATGGTTGAAGAGGAGATATTTTATTTTAATATAAATTTAGGGCATTGATATACATATATAGTCTCTACAACAAGAACTAAGTTGATTATGAAATTTCTCACATCGAGTTAAATAAATTTTGCAAATGTTTAAAAACGAGGCTTGCCGAGTTTTTAAACATTTGAAAATTTATTTAACAAGATGTGAGAAATTTCATAATTAACATGTTTACGTTGTAGGAAATGTTTCTCTAATGACATAATGTAAAACACCGAGGTTTATATTCCAAATAGATTTGGCGGGAAATTTCACGCGAGTTGTTCTCTCACTAGAGACGAGAAATATTTTTATCACACCGGTCAGGCGTTGGTTAAATTTGCTAGAAATTAGAGAAAAATAAATACAAAATAACGAAATTAATGTAAATTTACTTTCTGCATATGGCATGGCGATAACTAATGTCTGGAAATCCAGATATTATATCCACTTCGATCATATATAACTAAATTAGTACGGGGAAATAAACGACAATATGTTTTCATTACCTTGCTCAAAGTATTGGTCTAAAAGGAAAATTCTCTTCGAAACATCTCTACCTTCGCGCTCACGTCGCTGTAAAACTTGTTGTCGTGCGATCAGTATGTGGAGAAATTTGTCATTATCATGTGTATAGAAAATAATGTAAGAAAAACATATAAACGGTATAAAATATTTTATTAGAAATAACAGAAACGTAACAAAATTGTGGTTTTGGAATGTAACGCATAAAATACAAGGTTACACATGTGTAAAATTATTTTTGGCAAACATTGATAGATAAGAAAATTTACATGAAGATAAGTGTGTGCCGCATAATTATTATTTTTATAAGAAATGAAATAAAACTAATAGTTCAAGTTAAAGAATTATTACTTTTCTTTGCCTGATTCAGATTATGTTTAATGAATGAATTTTTAATATATTGCATGCTGTTGAAAAAAAAGAACAAGACTTGCACAGTTCATACGATTGGTACAAATGAAGAAAATTTTATAGTATTAGTTTAATATATAGTATTATATTTACTACATAACAATTCACATTTAAGGTCTCGGATGGTTCATATAACAGTTTTGTCTGAATACCAAACAGTTATATAGCAGTAAAACTATAATTAAAATAAGGGGAACTCACTCTTCAATGGAGAATGAATCTGTCTCCCAAATCATTCAGAACTGCACCTTGTATTTACAATGAAATGTTATTATTCACATGTGTATCCTATCAAACGCCTGCACATCTAGAAGCCTAACAAAATATATAAATATCTAATACGTAATTTGAGACAACACAAGGGTAAAAAATAGTTAAAAATCTCATTCAACATGAAAAAGCACCATTTAAAGGGTTAAGGTATAGAATGGTTTATGAAATTATAAGGCAAATATCATTTCAGTAAACCACTTGATAGAATATGTTGACAACTAAAAGTTTATTTCAAAGCCATTTAAAAATTAATTTACATATCAATTTAAAAAAGTAATTAAAATAGCTATATACATCTATAATAATATACTATGTATCAATAAATATCCTAATGAAAGCATTGTGTAGGAACAACTTGTTTTCTCATTTAAAAAAAAACTTTGGTTATAAGCATAACGAAGCAGAACCGATTTAAGTTGCAGCACCAAGTAACCTGCCATTCGGCTTTAGCACAGATCAGGTCATATAGTTTAAAACAATAAGGATAAGAATAAGACAACTCAAATGAAAAATGACCAATGCGTTTGAGATATATCATTTTGATGTAATTCATATCTCTTAATTAAACTAAATTTTCTTCAATGTTTCGCTTGTATTTAAAGTAAAGAGGTTAAAACAATTTAATAATATTGTAATAATTTTTTCAAGCAAACAATAACTTTAAGTAATTAAAGGATTCATGTACTTTTACTACACGTAATATTTCAAAAATCAATGAACCCAATGTGGACAATTTTTTCTTCGATAATTAAAACAAATGCAATTTTGTGACACGTATAGTATACATGTATGTAGAGACTAGGTCAGCTCATCTGGGGTCATATCACAATACTTGTAACTAAATAAATTGTGATTGTATATATACAACTGTTAACAAGATTTATACCTCTTTTCATTCACAAGAGATTAACCCAGAACTGCAACAGCATTCACGATTCCAATATTTTGTTTAATTGATTCGCACATGCAAATGAAATGCTATGTAAATATTAATACTTATTAAAGGAACATAATTTCACCTGGTTCCAGAAATTAATCAGAATTTAAAATTGACACTTTATGCCTCAGCTGTGGTATGTTCCTCTTCAGGAAGTTTTATAATTGGGATTTCGTGCACTGAAAATGATTGTCGAGTCTCTTGATCTCGAAGACACTGATTTGGCCACTCTTCTACATCTCTTTCCTCTTCTTCCTCTTCCTCTATGCTATCTTGTGGTGACAGACGACGTGCAGAGCTAGCACTACTATCACTTCCTAAACTCGCACTTCTCATTTCTGGTGCAAGTCTATCTCTTCTACGGTCATCAAATAGTAATGACTCGGTATGTTTTCGATGAAGACGATGTTTGTTGAACCGGGATGACCTGTGTAAATAAGACGGGTGGGTATGTTTATGGTCAAGCTTAGGGTCATATCTTAGAAATTCTTGGAAAATTTTATTTGTTTGTTCATCAATGCTATAATCTCTATTTGTGGAACGATCTTTATTATCTCGATGAGATTTGAAAAACCTAGAGAAAACTGATTTTTTACTTGGCAATGGAGTTTCATCGAAGCTATCACCCGACGGGTGGTCAGATTTTGATGACTTTGAATCACTGTCGGGTTCATTTATACTTTCATATATTTGAACAATTTGTCTTTCTCTACTATATTCACGCCTTTTCTTTGACGCAGTTTTCCCGTTCCTGCGATCAAAAAAAGTATCTCTTCTTAAGGAATATTCACCTGAAGGTCCTGCTTCTTGACTAGACAAAGAAAAACGTCTAAATATGTCCTCATCGTATATATAATATGGTTCAACCTCACCTGCGCTATGATTACGTTTCACAGCGCCATTTGGAGGCGGTGGATGTTGTGTTTCTAATGACTTATACCCACTATCAGCCTTCATTTGCATTAGTCTATTGTTTTGTGTTTCAGTAGTACTATCAGTATTGTCAGTAGTAGAATCAAAAGAGGTGGTCGGTTCATATCGACTAGCGTCTGATATAACTTCATCTGTATCATATGTCCCAACACTATCAAAACTGTTTTCCTGACTGCCACTTTGTTCAGATTGTCTGAAACGATTAGCTAGAATATTCTTATAAGTCTGTTGTCTTGATTCGTAATTTGGATGTAAAAACTTCTTTTCACAACCTTCATCAGAATCACAACCTTCAGTTTTTTGTCTTTTAGATTTATTCGAAGGCGAATCTGAATTTGTTCCGAATGAATCTTTCACTTCACATTCTGGAGACTGATCAGGCGAAGTTGTATCTTCCATTCGTATCGTATCACTACATTCTTCCTCTTCTTCAAAGGTTGCCCTCAAGTTCCACAATTCTCTGTATTGTCTACTGCCGTTAAGTGTGTCTGTATCGTCGCTTTCCGATAACGTACAACTGTCTATGTCAAATTTTTCAATTTCTAATCGTTCTAACTGGTCTTCATTTAGTTGTTCTATACTACCTGTATCATTATACCGCACTTTTGAACCTTCCGATGAAACAAGTTCAGATATAACGTCAAAATCTGTATTATAGAAAGGTCCTTTAAATTCAGTTATCTTAAACATGTCATAATCACCTATACAATCAAAACTTTTAGTTCTTCTTGTCCGTTTGCCTTTTTCTTGATCGCTTAAATCTGATGTATTTGACATTGATCTCCCCCTTTTGTCTGTTTTATAGCGATGAGCGTCACTTCGATCAGGTGAACAATTTGGTTGTCGATGAATCTCGACAGATACTTCTTTCTTAATTGGTTCATCGGATGGCGAATCATCATCACGAGGAAACATATTAAACACTTCATTTTCTACATCAGTTGGTGATTCTTCAAGTCTAATTTGGTGGTATGTTAATCCAGACGATGTTTTCGCGTTCGAAGGTTGATAACCCGCACCTAAAGAATACTGACGTGGTACATTCTTCTCTATTCTTGCTTTCTTCAAATGATGGAAGTCTCCTTCCGTGTACCTACAAGACACAAGGACGACATAAAGTTTAGCAACTTAAGAGGCATTGATACTAAAATTGTAAACTTTTTTTCCAGTAATGAGTTTTTATACATCATGCCTAACGAGTTCAGTTTAAGAAATGTAATGTGTAGAATGAATTCGAAAAATTATTATGGAAAATACATCTAAAAACGACCGATGGAAATCAAATCTTTCCAGAATTATTAGTAGTTTCGGTCATATCAAATCCTAAAATGAATTTTTCATGGGCTTAAGATTGTTTGATAACCTGGTGATGATGCATTCGCAACACATGCAAATTAAAAAAAAACCGGCGTTTTCATTGTTTGATTAATTAAAATTTTTATCCTAATATTTTTAAAATTTGTTGAGTTCAATTAGAAAGAAGTTTTATTTACTATGGTGGGATTTTAATGCCATTGTACTTCACTGTAACAACTCTGTAATTGATTCTTATTATATGAAGTTATGAGGTTTCAGTCGCATCACGGTAAACTGTGAAAGTGTTTTCCTTTATTTAGTATGATACAATAAGAAAATATTAAAAATCTATACTTATAATAAAATTTTATGAATATTAAGTAATAAAGATGTTCATGCTTAAATTGACATGCCATGAAATTCGTAAGAAATAGAGGTATACTTACATACTGGATATTAAGGTACATTTAAAGAGGGGGTAGAGAAACATACGTCGGAAAAGAGGTTGATCAAACTGCTGAAATAAACATGCAAAATATAATTAAAAAGTGGATATTATTAAAATGATTAGTTAAAGTTAAAAAAGCAAATCTTTTCAGCTGAAAGGGAAAGATAACAACACTTATAAAGATCATACAAAAGGGTTAATAAGGATTTCTTCTGTAAAGTATTAAGAAAAAAGTCAAAAAATATTTGATGACATTCAGCAGTTTGGCCACACCTTCTTCCTTGATGGCGTAAAGTTCTATGTTGTCTGTGTTTTTCGTCCAATTTGAAGGATACTCGCCTCCCTATTTTTATTTCTGATTCCTCCTCAACTTCTTGGTTTTTGTCTGTTTCAAGTGCAGGTTTTGGAGATTCTTTGTATGACACTGAAAATATACCAAATCGAATAAAATCATTATAGTTCTGACCAATGGAATTCTACTAATAAGTAGTAGTATTGTTTAGTGCATAAAAACATTCAATATGTTTATATGAATAAATCAAAAGAGTAACATTTGTAATCATCTTGTATAAAAAAAAGTTGTTGCTTTGTTTTCGAAACTTGATGGTGATGAGTCTTTGAGTCTAATAGATGAAGAACAACAATTAAAGCGTTGTTCCTTTGCTTGTTTTTTACCATGTATTTGTAGAGACTTTGTCTCATGTGCATTTACTCCATATCCTTTTATTCACCATATACGACGGTTTTATACGCTAAATTAGCCCCTTTTTCATGTGCTCTAATTTTTGGATTTTCTCCAGACTCTTGTGCTTTGTTGTTTCGATATTCTACTGTCGTTCTATAATAAAAGTTAAAACTCAAACGTTTTGCTATGACGGGTAAAAGATATACCAAATGTATACTTACATAATTTTTTGTATCTGTTTCATTATATTTGTCATAAAATTGGCTGTTTATAAATTGTTATATGGTTTTAAAGAGCATGCTTACTTTTTGTACTGCTATTTTTTATATTTATTAAATAAGAATATTTATATGTAATTAAAAAAGCCGTCATGTCATTCTGTAAAAAGTGGTGTAAAAGGGAAAATGCGGATAAAAAATCATTTGACACTTTCATTAACAAATGCATGGAAGTTGTTGATATCCGAATAAATCATTTTGAAACACATTATAAGCAGCAGAATACCATTCCTGCTATTTCAAAAATCAAACAGAAGTTAAAAGAATTGGAAAAAAGAGTATATATTTGTTCCGGCAGATAAACCAGCCAATAATGTGGTCGTTGTTTGACGTAAGTATTACATCGAGGTGCTTCGGAATGAAATTACCAATTCTAGTACATTTCAAGCTACCACGTCAACAGAAACACAAATAATTGATGATCACACGATAGCTACAGCTGAACTTAAAGCAACTTCTAATTATAAAAGTATTCCTACTATGTATTGGCTTCCTAAACTACACAAAAATCCTTTCAAATTTCGTTTTTTTTCGGCATCAAGTAAATGTTCAACTACACATATTTCTGTTTTATTGACCAGTGCACTTACTACCATAAAAAATCTCGTCTCATCAACTTTAGCAACAAATGTTATGAATACAGTGGTATAACTACTTTTGGAGTGTTAAAAATTCGGTAGAAGTTTTGGAAAGACTTCGATCTGTTAATGAAGCATACACCTCCGTCGATAGCTATGATTTTTCTAACCTCTAAGAGAAATTTTCGTATTTGATCAAATGGTCCTTCAAAAAATCAGGATGTACGTACATTTGTTGCAATACATTTAAATCGTTTTTCAGTGACGACAAACATGACAAATATACCAACTGGACTTGTCAGGATATGATAAAAGCATTTAATTTTCTTCTTGATAATATTTTTGTTCGTTTCGGTGATACAGTCAATCAGCAAAAAAAAATAGGTTTTCCTATGGGTACCAACTGTGCACCTCTCATAGCAGATTTATTTCTTTATTGCTACGAGTCACAATTCATGGCAAAAATTCAAAAAGATCCTTCTAAACAGCATTTAGTGGATAAATTTAACAATACATATAGATATTTGGACGATATTTTGGCTTTAAATAATCCTGAATTTTCTAAATTTACAGATGAAATTTATTCTGAAGAACTTACTTTAAATAAATCCAATAACAGCAGTGATTATACTCCTTTTCTTGATCTTGATATATCAATAAATCAAGGAAAGTTAAACACTAAGGTTTATGAGAAAAGGGATGATTTCTCATTCCCTATGGTCAATTTCCCCTATCTCGACGGCGATGTTCCGTTAGCCCCTTCTTACGGGGTCTACATTTCACAACTTGTTCGATATGCACGAGTATGTAGTAATGTTTCAGACTTCAACGACCGAAATCTTTGTCCCACTGAAAAACGTCTGCATCAAGGGTTTAGATATCATAAATTGATAAAAACATTCTCTAAATTTTATTATAGATTCATTGACTTATTAAGAAAATTTGGTTCTACATGCACGGCTCTTATACATCAGGGCATTTCACATCCAAACTTCTATGGTAATATCATTTACAAAGCGCATAAATTCAAAAAATCGTCCTTCCAAACTTATTAATCCGTTGAACAAACTTATTCATAAAGGATATAAATACAGCGTTGTTGTTAAATCTTTACTTCTGGTTTTTGTTGGCAAAAATATTGATCATCTCCTAAATGCTTTACACCATAACTAAATTTAAACAATTTTTCATATTGGCAGTATTTGGCATTGCACAATATCATGTTCTTCTTTCATAATTGATGATGTTGTTATACTAAATCTATTTAGAAGTATTTCAATTGAAATTTCATATGTAAGAAGGATTGATATCATAGTCAACGGAAATTATGTCCTTAGCTAGCTGTCAGTAACTGCGAGCATTTGTCCGGACAGTACCTGTGTGTATTGTCTTCATGTTTTATGTACTTCATTGTAAGGGTACTCGTCTTGATAAGTTGGACTTTTTTCTAGTTTGATTTTTACTGTGAATCTTTTTGTGTATTTATTTTTAGCCATTCACCACACATAGGGGAGGGTTTGGATCCAAGAAAACGAGTTTAACCCCACCGCAATTTTTGCGCCTGTCCCAAGTCAGGAATATGTTGGTCATTGGCTTATCCTTGTCTTCTTATAAAATTTTTGTTTCTTGATATTTGGGTTATTGGATGTGGTTTGTTTCCATTGATTTATTCACTTTTTTTTCCTTTCGGGGCCATTGGGGCTTACTATATGGTGTGAGGTTCCTCACTGTGTTAAAGACCATATGGTGACCCCTAGATGTTTTGTTTTTGGTCGTTTTAACCTGGATATGGGATGTTGTCTTCTGGACATTTACCCCTATTTCCTTTCTTTTTCATATCGAATTAAAAAATGATAAAACGAAGGAGTATATCCCTTGTATTAGGATTCATAGTGAGTTTGCTAAGGCATTACAGTTAACCACTTAAGGACAGATGCGAAAAATGATATCCTCTTGCAGACTTTCGAATGAAACTCGATGAGTATTGTCGTTTGCTTTGTCTCTCCTTCTGTATCGCTTTCGTTCGACCTTCAGCTTTTGATTTAGGGTTTTAATTTTGCCTAAAAATGTTGCATATATGATGTAGATGCAGGGTAAACTGTCAGATTCCGAAATAGGGCTTGGTGCAATAACAGAATGTCTCCTTTTAAAACATGCAAGACGAATTCCTGTTTTTTTTATTTAGGGTTTTGATTTTGATGTACAAGTCAGTCAGTCTGAAGAATCTCTAAGAAACTAAGAATTTTGATTCCGATTCCAATTTTGTTAAATTTCTGAAAAAGCCAAAGAACTTATAATGCTTTTTTTGTTTTTTTGTTTAACATACATTTTTATATTTCAGCGATTTGTTGGTACTACAGATATTTTTAACACATTAAATTCAAATATGTAATTCCAATCTTTTTAAATTTCCTAAAAATTTTAACATACTGCTAATTAATTGAAATTTTACATGACAATATATTCAGAGTTCATTTCAATTGAAATAAACACTTTCACTCATTAGGAATTTCAATTCCTAAAATTCATCAAGCCTGCATATTTTTTTGTTGACAAATTTACCAAGCAGAAGATGATTTTGATTAGTTTCAACTGTAATTGGAAAAAACTGTGATTCCAATTTTGGTAAAGGTCCTGATACTCCCACGGGTCATATATTGTATGGAATTGATATTACCTATTAGAGTTAAAGGGACAACCATTTGATTTTCAGGAGGGGGCTTGGGCAATTTTGTAAATAATTAATTTAATCTCGGTTCCAGTGAAAATAAATATTTTAATCCTACTTGTCATGAAAATAAATAATTTAATGTTAATTTGAAGAATAAATTTTTGTTGCAAATGTGAATAAATAATTGATGTGACATTATGTGTAAATAAATAATTCGTTCGAAATTTTCATGAAAATAAATATTTTTTCTAGGCAAAATCACCCAAGCCTCCCCTGAAAATCAAATGGTCGTCCCCTAATACTTTTTGATTTCGTTCCAATTATATATTCAAATATTTTGGAATTCTACCCTTTAAAAAGTAAAAAATCATTAAAATTAGATTTCATAAATTTACATAAAATAAAATAAATAAAATAGCACCAAGAGTCTGTAAAAACTTTAACAGGTGTTTTTTCAATGTTGAATATTGGTGTTGATGGAAGCAGGCATATTTATGTTTTATGTCTCATTGTAACTACAGACTAAGGGTAAAAGTGTTGATGGAAGCAGACATATTTTATGTTTTATGTCACATTGTCACCATAGACTAGGGGTATATGTTTGTCACCAAAGTCTAAAACAATCCTGGCATTTACGTAAAGCCTTTTACCAATATATTCCTTTAAATATGCTTTTGTTTTCCATGCCCATTGTAATTTTTTAAAATATTTTCTTATTCGAGGAATATGTATTCTATATTTAGTTTAAAAATACGTTGTATATCTCTTCTAATTTTATAAACTGCACAGGGATAGTTTAAACAATTTTTTGATAACTATTGCTGACTAATTTCAGTAATAAAATTTTCATACCATACAATCAGGCTTTGTGATGAAAAATATAAGAAAAAAAATAAATAAAAATGCTTTGTGATACTGCCGATGTCTACTGAAATACATGAAGACTCTTTAGCAAACTCTTCGGGAAGTTTTGAGTTTGATTTTTCTTCCGTAGTGCGACAGTGTTTTACCAGCAGACTAGATTCCTTGAGCTAGCCGGCAGTTTAGCGGCGAGCACTTTTTTACCCTTCTTTCAAAATTACGTTTTGTCATATGCTTTTTCTGTTCCAAGATAGTGGTCATTGAGTTAGTAGTCTACCTGTATTGGGTTTTATTCACATATTTATGATACTATAGGGAAACGGGATAGAGAAAGGGTAGGTTTGGTTACCCATAAACCGGTTAAACCAGACCAGTGGCTTTTGCTAGTGCCGGTACCAAGTCCGGCTACCCCGAGTTCCTACTGTTATTTATGTTTGTCTCTTGTTTTCATTATTGTTTTTCTGATGCCGTTTGCTTGTAGATTGTGACATGTGATTGTAGTTCCTGGCCATTGTAGGTGTTGGCTGTCATCCTGTTTTAGTAATTTTGTGAATAGGAAAAACAACAAAAACCAAACCTTTATCAAAATCGGACTTCAGTTGGGTAGTCTCATCAGCTTCATTAATCTCACTGTATCTCTCAACACTGCAATAAAATTAGACAAAAGTTATCCTTCTTTACATGCTTACTGTTTCTGCAGACAGTCATTCCAACAACACATGTCTTTTCAGTGCAAATCAAACCAGGACATTTGAAAGACAGCTAATGGCATGGTTATTCACAAGAGATGTACTCTAAAGTCCATAGAATTTAGTTAGATATTGCAAGTTTCAGAATAAAATCTATTTTCAGCCATAATCAATACACTGAATTGTTTTTTTCTTTTTTTTTTTTTTTTTTTTTTTTTTTTTTTTGGGGGGGGGGAAGCTGACTATTGCTGTCGCGATTGAGATCACTTAAAAAGGCTATCCTGAGTAAGATAATTTCTTCCTAGTACAGATCGCATGTCATGTTTCTACTCGACGCGACCTTTTTACATGTATTTATGCCCCAGTAATAAAAAAAGAAATATTTACGATAAAGACAATAACAATATTGAATTTCAGATTAAAATGTTTCGTAGATGTTTTACTTGATTATATATAACATTTTTTTCAAATATGGAATCAAATAACGAATATGTGCTTAAGAAGATGCAATTTAAAGCATTTTATGCTTTTTTATTTCCTTCTTTGGACTACTACGACAAGCGAGATCTTAGTATAAGCTAAATGTTATACATTTCAAAATATCTTTGGTCCTGTGTTTTGCTTTATTCCCTGAAAAAAATAATATTAACAAAAAGTAAGGGTTACAACAAAAAATATCACAAACCAGTGAAAACGGAACATTACATATGCACTTTGACTAATTTTATGACAATATTAATAGGTCAGTTACAAGAATAACTGTCATATATATAGAAAAACTTTTACCATTAATTTTTCAAAAACTTCATTCTTCAGTATTACATCTATTTTCTGGCGGAGGCTTTCTGCCCCCCAAAAATAGTGTTAATTTTGAAAAAAAAAATATTTTGTTGATACACGTGAAAAAAAATAATTAAATTTCTGTCCAGAAAAAAAAACCATAACCCCCCCCCCCCCCTTCAGGTTAAATGGTCGGTCCCTTAAATAACTCATATTATTCTTTTCCATATTTAAGATAAGAACGAAAGACGACCATTTGGGCTGGGCATAATAAAACAACGGCAGTAGAATACCGAAGGAACAAAGGGGTGAAATTCACAAAAATCGAAGTCCAAAGACAAGGCAAAAACGAGAACACAGAAAACAATGACGTTAGACACAAAAACAATGACGTTAGACAGATACAAAGCACAGAACCAGAAATTACAACATTCAGAACAAAGACACTCACAGTGTGAACTCCAGTGAAACTGAGAGTGACATCAGGTGCTCCGGAAGGGTTAGCATGTCCTGTTCTGTTAACAGCACCCGTCACACTGTGAGTGATTCAATCCGGGAAAATGTCAAAGTCGGTAGTCAAATCCGGGAAGACGTGAATCTAGCTGAAAATGTGCACTTTCATATGGGATACTGACACGTCATATCTTTCAATGATGCCATAGAATTTCTTGAGGGATGAAATTAACAAAGGTTGAACAAATCCCTGACTAAGCAGCTTTTGGGGCAGCGTTTTTGCTCTGTTCAAAAATCACTGTACAAACTACAAGCTCGACAGTAACGAATTAACTGTGAAATGTACACTCCATAGGCTGGAGAGGTAGGTATATTTCTGCTAAAAAAGGGAAAGTTCACAATGGGGAAATTAAAATCATCACGCTTGTCATAAAGCTTAGATTTCAAACGACCATCTTCGTCAATATACAATAAAAGATCTAGGTACGAAGCTGAAGTAGGCGTTTCAGTTGTTTCTTTAATTTCAAGCTCATTTGGATAGATCTGATGTTAATAATCCTTAAATTTAGGATTATTAAGAGAAAGTACATCGTCTATGTAGCGGAAGCTGAAATTAAAGGACTGGACTAAATGTTTTTGTTTTCTTGGAATAAGCCCTTGTAAAAACTTGGCCTCGTACGAGTAAAGGAAAAGGTCAGCTAAAAGCGGCGCACAGTTTGTTCCCATAGGAATTCCTATTGTCTGTTGGAAAACACGACCTCCAAATTCGACAAAAATATTGTCGATAAAAAATTCTAACATTTTAATTACATCAGTCTCAGTGTACTTCTTATTTTGAATCGGTGTAGTTCTTAACAAAATATGTCTTGTCTTTCCCTATGACTAAATAGGTGTATCTGCGTTCTTCATTTTTTGTGCAGAAACGTTGATGTATTAAATCTGCAATTACTGTTTTCAGTTTAATGTGTGGCAGGGTTGTATAAAGTGTAGAAAAGTCAAACGTTTGAATGCTATGGCAATGGGTAAGACTGGTTGAGGAAAGCTGTTCAAGGAGATCTTTTGAATTTTTAAGAATCCACATTTGATTCACACCGCTTGTGGAGTAAGCTTTATTACAGTAATTTTTCAGGCCATCTCTGACTGCGGTCAACAAAGTAGTGAGAAGCTGTGAAAAAGGTTTAGTGGTGCATCTAAATTTAAATGGATTTTTTCTGTTCCTCGACATTTTGCAGAAAACCAAGATCACAGAAATGTCGCCTTAGGTAGATCCCTTAGCGATAAAATTGTCTAGGTCGTTTCCATGTTCAATCTTGAAAGTGTTTTTAGGTATAAGCAATTTAAAATTCTTTCAATTTGCTTTGTGTATCTCCAAAAATTATTACTTTGCTTTTTCATTTAAGCTACTTCAGTATATCGATAATGTACACCCCTTAGACATTCTGATTTTCAATTATTTTCTGGTATATCAAAAATAATTGGAGATTACAGACACCAAAAATAAATCATAATAAGATCTGAATCTTTTATTTTTCCCAGCCTTGTGGTAGCATTCGACGTTTTTTCATGAAATGCAAAAACTGGTAAATAACCTAGTGAATAATACAAATATATTTCAATTCCAAATCTAAAGAAAAAGCCAAAACCCTTATTAGGGAAGGCACCAGAATTTTTCTGTCCATTAAATTTTGAAATAAACTCAGATAAAAGAAAGGTCGCATAGGTTGTACACATGAAGAAAAATTGGTCTATCTATCTCGAACACGTTCTATATATCAACAAGATGCCTTCGGGAAAATCTGATTCCTTGTTAGCACTCGGAGATAGCGCTTTAAAACCTGCGCCAATCAATTCAGCGAACTCGATTTACCCTAGTTTGATATATCATATGTCATAATTGACTGCAATAACGCTGAAAATCAGGATATAGGCACAAGGTTCGGCAATACTTCGTGGTATGTCGGAACACTTCGTATTCCTATGGCAACGCTAAACAGCACGCCTCCACCACAAATCCTAATTTGCCTGTGCTCCTAAACTACTATATATACTTATATATACATATATACAGATTGTGGCATGTAATTATAATGTTAAGCTATTGTAGGTGTTTCCTGTTATCCATTTTTTACATATATAATACCAAAAGAAAACTGAGGAAAAGAGCTCTGGGAACCTTTAACAGTTTTCGTACTCGATTATATGTATTTTTTTTGTCTTTTCACTCCCGGTTTTCATGGGAGTTCACACTGTGAGTGCCTTAGTTCTTAATGTTATCTTTTTATTTTCGTGCATTGTAGCTGTCTCATGTCCTTGTTTTGTCTTTGTTTTTATCTGTTACCGTTTTTGCTATGTCTTTGGACTTCGATTTTTGTAGTCATCGCTTTCCTTGTTCCTTCGGTATTCTACTGCCGTTGTTTCATACCACTGGGTCGGTATCTCTGCTGGGGGACGGTTCGTCCCCGAGGATTCATCCGCTCAGTAGCTTAAGTTTACTTTAGCCATGAGAATAAAGAATCAAAAGGAACGCATACCGGCTGGGGCGTCTCCCGGGTTAAAAAGGTCCCTTACCGATGAAGCTATGGACACGGGTTCATCGGGACAACTAGGTATCCCGAGTCGTTCATTATCAACTTCGACTGATTCTCAGGAGCAATCTTCAGATCACACGTCTTCTTCTTACAACTCATTTGATTCTGCCCCCAACACCAAACCTTGTTCTTTTCTATTAAATGATATTTTAAATTTTCCTGATCAGCAATCGCAAGGCACAATTTCACCATAAAAAATTGCAAAACATGTAACATTCTTATTACTAACTCAAATTTTACAAGCAACCTTAGCAACTAAAACTTACGACGATCTGAATTGCTCCTCCAGAAATCTTATTTATGGCTTAGAGTGCTCTCTTTCTGGATTGATTTATGTAGGGGAAACAAAAGACAGGTTGAACAAACGTATGTGCGGACATAGATACGAAGTCAAGGACAATAAGACCCGACATGTTTACGCACATTTCAACCAACCTGACCATTCAATTGTCAACATGAAGGTCAGTATTATTGAAAAAATATACCATAAGACTAATAACCCTACGCTAAGTACACCTTACCGTCTACAAAGAGAGGAATACTGGATTAAAGAATTAGGTACAGCAATACCCTATGGTTGTAATGATAACATAAAATGTGTAGGAAATCTGTCAAGTCCAGGATGTAATTCGGTGAATGTGATGAATATATTGAATGGAAGCCAATGCAGACCGCGTAGCCATGGACTTAGGCATTACACTGCCCCGCGTCTGCACGACATTTCAATAAATGGTCTTCTTCCATTTATGACTATTCCACTAGGTATTCATCACATTCGTACCAAATTGTATTCTTTGCCCCTTTCAAAGCTTCACTCTTTCTACAAAACATGTTTAGCATCATCAGTGACTAATTGGCATTCCCTAGAATATAAATTAACAGCAATCCAATCGTTTTGGATATATCAAACCATAGACTTTTCAAACCTGTCCGCGAATCAGCCAACTAACCTGATAACCGGACATTTCTCAAAATTCAATTCGCCAATAAAGGCTTGGACGCCATAAATCTCGTTAACATTCTACATAGCAAAACAATAACATCAAACATTCCACCTTACTTCAAAGATCAACCTGTTCCACTTATTTCGTATTCCTACACTAAACCCATTGCAACTTCCATTTTCAATTTCAAACGGGTATTGCGTGATTTCAAAATTGACAACTTCAAAGCCAAACCACCTGATTGCGCTTGCTCCACTTCCCCCTTCAATTACAGTCCGGCTGGACACGTGATAACCGGTGACCTAGATATTATAGACAATATCAAACTACGAGAGGTTTTTTCAAAAGGTCCCAAATTCCGTGAACCCCAGCATATCAACTGGAAGTACAACTTCAAAATTTTGATGGATGCAGTTGAGGACTATGCGAGGAAGTGGGCAAAGAGAGAGAAAGAAGATGTCGAGACGCTGTCCGACTGGATCAGGTCCATTATGTCGTTAATTATGAATCGCATTTGGCGATTGAAAACATCAATGAGATCCAGAAATCCTAGTAAATTTGAAGATCCCCTCGTTAGAAAAACTATGGACAACCTCCATGAAAATTACGTCATTGTCCCTGCAGACAAAGCTTCTAACAACATACTGTTTATGTTTTAAGAAACACTATCTTGACTGTCTGGTTAAGGAGATGGGAATTGACAGTTCATCAGGAAACCCTACTTATACTCCCACTACACTATGAAGGGAGGAGATTATTGAAAATCACAACTCTGTTTTAGCATCCTTTGGCATCAAAGCGGATGATGATAACAATCAGCTCCCCTACATCTACTGGGTCCCTAAACTTCATAAGAACCCATACAAACAAAGATTCATTGCGGGGTCTTTCAGATGCACCACTAAGCCACTTTCTAAGCTCCTTACTACTTTATTGACCGCAGTCAGAGATGGCCTCAAAAGTTACTTACCCATTGCCACAGCATACAAACCTTTCTACTCTTTATACTACCCCGCCACACAATAAATTGAAAACAGTAATTTCGGATTTGATACATCATTGTTTCTGCACTAAAAACGGAGAACGCAGATACACATATGTAGTAGCAGGGAAAGACAAAACATATTTTGTAAAGAACCACACTGAGTCAAGCAAGAAGTACACTGAGAATGACGTAATCAAGATGTTGGAATTTTTAATAGATAATATTTTTGTCGAATTCGGAGGCCGTGTTTTTCAACAGACAATCGGGATTCCCATGGGAACTATCTGCGCGCCACTTTTAGCTGATCTCTTCCTTTTTTCGTATGAGACGAAGTTTTTACAAGGGCTTACACAGAAAAAAACAAAAAATATTCAGCCCAGTCCTTTAATTTCAGCTTCCGCTACATAGACGATGTGCTTTCTCTTAATAATCCAAAATTCAAGGAATATTTGCACCAGAACAATCCCAATGCTTGAAATTAAAGAGACTTCTGATACACCTACTGCAGCTTCGTATTTAGATCTTTTAATTTACATTGACGAAAATGGACGTTTGAAATCTAAGCTGTATGACAAACGTGATGATTTTAACTTCCCAATTGTGAACTTTCCCTTTCTGAGCAGCAATATACCTACCTCTCCAGCCTATGGAGTGTACATTTCGCAGTTGATTCGTTACTGTCGGGCATGCAGTTTATACAGTGACTTTTTAGTTAGAGTAAAAACACTGTCCCAAAAGCTGCTTAGTCAGGGATTTGTTCAGCCTTTGTTACTTTCATCCCTTCAGAAATTCTATGGCCGTCACCATGACATCATTGACAGATATGACGTGTCTGTGTCCCAAATGAAAACGGACATTTTCAGCTAGATTTCACGTCTTCACGGCTTTGACATAACCGGATTTGACTCAACCCTGGATTGACTCACTGATAGTGTGACGGGGGCCGCTAGCGGAGCAGGACATGCTTACCCTTCCGGAGCACTTGATGTCACTCCTGGTTTTCATGGGAGTTCACACTGTGAGTGCCTTAGTTTTTAATNTTATCTTTTTATTTCCGTGCATTGTAGCTGTCTCACGTCCTTGTTTTGTCTTTGTTTTTATCTGTTACCGTTTTTGCCATGTCTTTGGACTTCGATTTTTGTAGTCATCGCTTTCCTTGTTCCTTCGGTATTCTACTGCCCGCCGTTGTTTCACCACAATGGAAACTTCTACCAACTTTGAATTTCCATTATTTTTAATAAAATCCAAACTGAATAATTTCAAAACGATATATTTGAAGTTTGCTGTCAAAAGTGTGCCGGGAAATGAACCCAATACAAGATGTATGATTTGAAGTTATATAACTTACTCGTGATGTATTCTTGGACTTACGGGGACCCCGTCCATAGATCCGGTACTTGGCTCTGAGAATACATCGGAATTTATTGTCTCGTATCTTTGTAATGGTTTAAATCTTCTGTCTCTATCTGACAGCCGACGACTACTGTACGACTCTTGCCTGGGTAAACAGAAATGAAATGCATACATAAGAATTAAATTCAAAATTATACAAAATTAGTCCTATGTTAGCATATCATTATTTAATCTGGCATGTCGTAACGAAGGTTTCTTGTAACGAAGAAACACGATGTTCATTTGTAGGTGTTGACAAGTAGCATAATTATGTCTTTTAATATGGCGATAAACACCTTATATGCGTTTTGTTCTAACGTGTGGGACAACCTCAAACTACATTCATTTCGGGTTTATTCTTTGTCTGTTTATTACAAACTAGAACACTTGAAATGTGAAATATCAGCTGATCAACAAAATATCTTTACGCTCGTTCGCCAAGAATCAACAGTGTGATATTTACGTTATTGTGATATTAAGGAGCCAGCGTCAATGTGGTCAAACTGAGTGGTACCGGTAATATAGAAGCAGATCTAACATCAATCTAATATGTTGACTAGGAATACTGTGCAGATTTAATGATAAATTTATTTTATCGAACTGCTTGATCATTTCAGGATATATCACAATAGCTATATGTATCAACTGTACAAAACAACACTTCATTGAGTAATTAAAAAAAAAGGTCTTTCAATAAGTATACTGGTTAGTTAGAAAAATTGGATTTAAAACAATATTTTTAAAAAGTAATAAAAATATAAAATTACATGTATTTTATTAATTATAAAATTTTAAGATGTAATATGCTACCATAATTTACATTCAGTGTTGATTCATGATTCATGATAAGCCTTGTCAGGTGTTAATTTCGTCCAATACGCGATCTATACACCTTCCATCAGATATCTATAACATGATCGACAATCATCAATATTTTTAACACACTTATGCAACATCTAAATAGCTAAGTAATTATTCTCAATACTTCCTTACTATGTGCATATCATCACAGTGTAAATAGTGAACATTGTCTGAAACCAGAAAATTACCTTCGGAAATCTTTGTTCTTCTTTACACAATATTTACAGAATATAATTACAGCTATTACAATAAGAAGTCCTCCGAGAACTCCAGCAACAAGGATACTTATTGTTATCTCCGGGGCAACTTGTCCTTTAGCTGAAGTATATCTCTGAAATTCATGACAAAAAAATTAGCTTAAATCAGAAGTTCCTAGTTCGAGCCATGAGTTATTTTGTTCGTTTGCTATGTTTTACTTATATTCTATTTTATACATTCAATAGGAAAGATTAAAGTTCAGTTGAAAAATAGATTCCTAGGGCGTCTTTGTAGCCATGATCATGATTTCAAGGAAAAAAGTCTATGTATGTCATCTTTCTTCATGGGCAAAGTTTATCCTAAACCCATTATTTATCCTGATGTGTCAACTGTCACTTTATTGTAAAACGAACGAAGTTCATTGTCTTCATTGTCCTGATGACCTTCGTTACTGAAGATGCAGTTCTGTGATTTTCTGCTAACTGTGCAGTATGTTAAGGAGATATAATTAGCTTGATTAGATGACTGTTCGGCAGAACATCTATTATCTATCAGAAAACTCTATGTTGGGGTCACCAGCTGCCTATTAGATGATTGTTTGGCAGAGCGGCTATTATCTATCAGAAAACACCATGTTGGGGACACCAGCCGCCGAATAGATGATTGTTTAACAGAACACATATAATCTATCAGAAAACTCTGTTTGGTTCACCAGCCGCCTATTAGATGATTGTTTGCAGAGCACCTATTATCTATCAGAAAACTCTATATAAAATTTACACCGTTAAAATGGGAATTTCATTGTTTAAAATATATCCTTTTTGCAGAAAAATTGTAGGATACGTTTTCATAAACCGTTTCATCTATCATTTTTCTGTACGTTTCACATGGATTATATATGAAAACAACTGATACATTTTTCAATCGGTCATATTTCAAACATAAAAATAGCTAAACCGATTTTATTTCACCTTGGAATTCTGCCTCATTTGATGCACTTGGATATAAAATTTTATCGAAATCCGTAAACTTTGCTATTTACGTACCTATTACCTTAAGGCCACAGTCTTCATGGGGTAGACAGTCGCCGATTAGAAAATTGTTTGGCATGACACCTATTACCGTAGTGGGCTCTTATCTGTCAGTAATTTTTGTCTTCCATGTCACAGTCAACTAAATTTCCTGGGGAGACCATCTGCTAATTAGGTGATTGTTTAGAAGAAAACCTATAACATGCGAGTCATTTTTGTCTTCCAGGTAAGAGTCGGCAGAATCTCGAGGGTAAACCAACCTCCGATTAGGTGATTGTTTGGCAGTAAACCTATTATCTGTCAGTCAATTTCGTCTTCCAGGTCACACTCAGTTAATTGTTTGGCAGTATTATCTGTCAATCATTTGCGTCTTCCAGGGTCATAGTGAGCAGAATCTCCTTGATAGACCTGTCGACGGTCAGTTAATTGTTTGGCAGTATTATCTGTCAACCATTTTCGTCCTCCAGGGTCACAGTGGGCAGAATCTCCTGGGCAGACCAGCCGCTGATTAGATGATTCATTTTCGTCTTCAAGGTCACAGTCAACAGAATCTGTTTGGGCAGACCAGCCACTGATAAGATGATTGTTTGACAGAACAACTACTATCAGTCAGTCATTTTTGTCATTCATGTCACAGTGAGCAGGATCTCCTGGTCAAAATTTTGGGACGGAAAAATTACAGAAAGATTGAACTTACCAACGTATTATCCATAGCCTTGGCCTAATATGGCCTTCGGGGATATGGTAAATAGAATGTCCTGTGTTTTTCCCTCTGACTTATGTGTTGTGGGTGATTGTACTCCATTTGCATACAGACACATCGTCAAGATATATTCACAGTACTTTTTTGTATGTGCGTTTGACATTAATGATACCGATATTCGACACATCAGGTCGTTTGCAATACTGTTCCTTGAACCTTTTGAGAAAGGAGTTAACTCTGAACATTTAGGCAGTTTTCTAATGATTTTGTTGTTTTACTTGTCTGCATCATATGTTTGTTTATTTGGTACCTGTGTTTACAGCAACGTTCATTTTCTTGTTTTTAGTTTTTGTGCATAAATTTGGAATCCTGTTTCTCTTGAATATTCTGATGTCTTGGCATCATACATGTATACATGACTTATTTTAATTTGAATCTGAAGAGTTGGAAATTGTATATGGTACTTTTTGGATATTTTTTGGTCATTTTTATAGAGTTCACACTGTTAGTGCTTTAGTTTTTGTGTTGTATATGTAGTGTTCGTGTGTTTTGTGGGCATGTGGTGTCTTTGGTCTTCCGTCTTTTGGTGTTCTTGCTTTTGCCTTGTCTCTAGACTTTAATTTATGTAATCTTGTGCTTTGTTCCTTCGGTATTCTACCGCCGTTGTTTTTTTTACAGAGGTCAAGTATCATGTACTAAGAATAAGAGTATGTGAATCTGTTTGGATTCGATTATTTCGAACAGGATATTGCCTACAGTACAATTTAAATCTCATAAAAGAATCTCATAAACATTTTGCATATTGAAAATCTAAAAGTTTGAAAAAATTTAATTTGTATTGTATCCTACCCAAAACAATATAGGGTTCTAATATGTTGTTTATTGAAACAGATTATATCATATTATTGGTTAACATGGTTACTAATGGAAATTCAAAAAGTATAAATAATTTATAAAAACACAGACTTACCGACTGTTCAGTATCAAGTGTCGATTGTTGCATGTCGTTCTCACCATTTATGTTGTTTTTGATTTCATTTTTCTAAAAATAAGCAAAACAATATGTTGTCACAATAAAAAAAAATACAAATGAAATATGGCTCCTGTATTTCAAGACACACAGCTGACTGCAAAATGTCGGCTTATAGCAATCATGGTGGAATTTGATAAATTCTAAAATAATGTACGGATGGAACATACAAATATCGATATTTACAACGCGATCAATACCAGAAGCAAATTTATACGTCATCAGCTACGTCCCGAGATAACTGGGAGACTGTCAATGCTGAAAGAAAAATCGTGATGCCATTAAACATACACCCACACACAAACACAAAATCAAGCTTTCATTCATTTTCTGATTGATCTTATTAGATATGCAGCGTATCAATCATTTCCAGGAAAACCAATACCGATTTCATTGTAGATTGGGGTATTATACAAATCATGTTGATTCCTAAACACCAGGTCACAGCTATGACGTAAAATAGTCTTTCAATGTGCCGACAAAACAGCTGCTTTGATTTTTCTATTACAACTAAAGAAAGAGAGCATTCTTAATGCGTACTGGTGGATAAGGAATGCTGTACTTTTTGTGCTTGGATGCTCTTTATTAATATATCAAAGAGAGAACAAAAAGAAAAAAAAAGAATAGTCAGGAACCATTTTGTTTCAGCATCGATTTTTCATAATGGTTGGATTTAAATAATTGAGTTTACAGTAAACAATGAAATAAAAATATCATATATTGTAATCTAGTAAAAGTTAATCAAAAACTAGTTAATTTTTATATTTTCAATTCTATTTTTACATCTCATTACATTTTATTTTTATTTATCAAAATAAGCAATCAAAAGTTACACATATATATTTTCTAAGCCACGAAAGTAACAGTATTCTAGATAAACAAATTCTAATAACATATGCGGAGAACAAACAATATGTGCCTTTTCCTTAAAAAAAAAATGAGTGGAAATGACACTAAACAAATAGTTTTATGTGAAAGGGGAGAGTAGTTACATCTGAAACTTTGAATTAATTTATTATTGGTGATAGCTTCTTTCATTGTTATAAAGATTTTCCTGAGTTAACAGTGCTGGGACTCCTTTTTTCCGTTTGATTTGGTTAACAAGAATGGAGTCAACCATTTGGTCACGGTGATTGTTTTCCGTGTATTTTGAATTGATGCTGCTTCTAACAGTCTAACAGTCATTTTGATATTCAGTAACCGCGCATCCCTATCTGTATCTTTTATATTTGTGTTAGTTTGAATGAATTATATATAATAGCCTAAAAGGTGTCATATTAACACCAAAGACTTAATTATCAATAGCAGAAAAGAAAACAATCAGAATAAAAATTCCCTCAGTCGTTTGAATTATCGAGTAGTTTGGATAATTTATCTATAAATTCCAAGAATATGGCATGAGTAAAAAAATAAGTTGTGCTACTAATTCTGTGGTATAATTGATTTGATATACAAGTTACTTTTACGTGAATGTCACTTATAGAATGCAACACATACAGACAACCTGATCTGGAAAAAACATTGAAAAACAATATAATGATACCAGTCCGGGATGGCAGTCATAATTAAAAATAATAATGAATTTATAATAATCTCAAAGCAGTAATGTAAACGAACTTGGAGAGGAAAAACATTTAGATTTTATGGACTGAAATGAAAGGAACATTGGCTGGTACAAAAAAGAACACTCTGTATAAAATCACTACGTTTAAGATTTACCGGAAAAGAATTTTCCACACTATTGTTTTGACCCATGGATTTTTAAAGCAATGAAGCAATGACCAAAGAAGATAAACAATAAAAACGTCTTCCCATTGCTTTGTTTTACCCTGTATTTGTAGATACCTTGTCTAAATTGCATTTACTCCATATCCCTTCATTACATATTTTACCTCAGCGTTACGTCCTATCACACTGTTAGGAACATTGGCTGGCACAAAAATGAACTCAACACCTGTTTACTTTCAACATTTTTATACTTTCAATATTGCAATATCTAAATTTTAAAAATTTTGTTTAAAACTATAATATCTCCCTAATGTATAGCTCTGTCCTTGGTTGAATTTTGCCTGTACTATTAAGATTCTGTTCGGCTATTTTTTTCTCTATCAGCTTTAACATATTGTTCGGTTCATGGACTTCCAAATCTTTTGATTTGATCTGCACTGATGATACATAAGTTGTCGAAATGCGCATATGCAGAAAATAAATTAACAGTAACTTCGGTATTTGTTTTTTAAATTTTAATCCACACTAGCATAATGAACAACGAAGCTTTACATCAGCGTTACTTCCATCATATGACACAGTTAGTTAGACCAATAATGGACGAACACCACAATCACATGCCACAATCTACCAGGGACCTGCACATGAAAAACAATAAAATGACAAAAACGATAGGTACTCGGGATAGCCGGACTTGGTACCGGCACTAGCAACAGCCAGCGGTAAGGTTAAACCGGTTTATGGGTACCCAGACCTCCCCTATCTCTATCCCGTTTCCCTATCGTATAAAAACATACAAATAAAACCCAATACAGATAGACCACTAACTCCAAGACCACAATCTTGAAAAGGAAAAAATAAGACAAAACGTAATTTAGAAAGAAGGGTCAAGGAGTGCTCGCCGCTAAACTGCCGGCTAGCTCAAGAAGCCTAGTCTGCTGGTAAAACACTGTCGCACAACGGAATAATAATCAAATTCAAAACTTCCCGAAGGGTTTGGTAAAGAATAATCATGGATTCCAGTAGACATCGACAGTATCAGTGAGAGGCCAGTATAATTGTAAAATCTTCAGGTCATTGGATCCCAAAGCCAATTTAACGGAATCATAAAGAATGTCCAGTCAATATCCTCCATTACGTAAAGAATGTTAGTTACGTCCTAGTTTTTATACCCCCACTCGTGAGTGGGTGGTATATTGGAATACCCTTGTCCGTCCGTCCGTCCTTCCGTCCTTCCGTCCGTCCGTCCTTCCGTCCGTCCGTCCGAGGTTTATCGCATTTTTCTCNACGTAAAGAATGTTAGTTACGTCCTAGTTTTTCTGGATTATTTATCATTTTTTGACATTTCTAAACAACATTTCCGTAAAAACGAGGGTGAGAAATGTCCATAGTAATAAGCTGTTTCCGAGTCGCGTTATATTTAGATACCAAATGTTCATATCTTCTATGAAACTTCTTAAATGAAATCTGTAACCTTGTTGTAATAGTTTGGACGTGATAGTAAGGTTACGTTCATTAAAGTCGTCAAGAGTAGATCAGACGCGTGCGAATCGTACCAGTTGAGATATATAAATCCCGTATGATGGAGCTGCAGGAACGTCGCCATCAAGGAAAGGGAAATTAGTAATAGTGAAATCAAAATCATCCCTTCCTTCTATCAAAAATTATAGTTTTAATTTTTCCAGAGTCAACGATGATAGTTGGATTGAGAAATGGGCAGTATTTAGAATCATTGTTTGCTTTATTAAGTTTCAGTTCTTGTGGGTAAATGAGGTCGAAATAGTCTAAAAACTGGGGATTGTCAATAATAATTGTCGATATACCTGCTGTTGTCGTTGAAAATTGAAATAAGTTGATCACTGTTTTGTATGGTTCCATCCTATAGTTTTTTTTTATAAAGTCCCGTTCGTAACAGAACAGGAAAAGATCTGCAATGAGAGGTGCACAGTTTGTACCCATGGAAGTTCCAATGACCTGTTGATAGTCGATGTTGCCGAAACGAACAAAAATGTTGTCTAGCAAAAATCATGTCATCGCATGTCCAGGAACAATGATTTTTGTAAGTGATGTTAGAGAAGAATCCTTGCATTTTATTACAACAAATGAATTGTAGACCAGAAAATTTGAAAGACCATTTAATAAGTTGTCCCAATTTAGATTTAATCAATTTATGTGGAAGGGTTATATAAAGTGTAGAAAAACCATAAGTGTCAATAGACAAAACTGGTCTTTGTATTGATTTTAGTTTATCTAAAACTTCAATGGAATTTTTTAAACTCCAAAAGTAATTTACACCAGAGTTTTGAAAAGTTTTTTCACAGTATTTGAGAACTAACTCTTTCACTTGTTAAATGGATGGATAAATTAGTGGTAGAACAGTTACTTGATGCCGAAATAAAACGATGTTTGTAGGGATTTTTGTGAAGCTTGGAAACCCAGTATAGTAGGCAAGGTGTTATCTTTAGGTGGAACTTGGAGCATATCTGTATCGCTGAAGTGCTGTTTGGTTAATGTTTTTTCGTCAAAATCAGTGTGTTCGAAAGTGTTAGACTTTGCCAATTCATTATGTTGGACATCAATATAATATTTCTTTCAAATAATAGACACGTTGTTGGAGGCTTTATCGACTGGTACAAATACATATTTATTGCTAAGGTCTCTTAACTTTAACTTAATTCTGTTTACAGACAGCTTAGGTGGCGACTCTTTATAATTATCTTTATAAAAATTCATTCTGTTGGTGACTTTTGTAATAATTCTATCTTTGAACATATTGAGTGCGTGTTTGTCTGCACTTTCTCGTTTGCACCATTTTAAACAGTAATTGGCAACTGCGTCTTAAATAATATCAAAACATGCTTGCCAGTTTATTTTCGAATTTTATTTTCAATGTCTATTTCATGTCTCATCTAGATTTATTTTACTTTCAACATTATGCCTGGTGAGTGTTTGACTACTTACGGAGCCCTCGCATGGATTATGAGCAAATACTTACTTCGTCTCTTATGTCTTCCTCTGTTTGTATACCCCTGTTATGACTGAAACTTTTAAAATCTACGGGAAATTTAAACAAGGAAAACCAACATTTCTGTATTGAAAGACTCATACATAGAGGCTATTACTGACAAGCAAGTTTCCTTGTGAAAATGTTGCTTAAGTTACAGAAACGGGCGAGAAAACTGAAAAGAATTACACTCTTAATATAACTAGAAAATTTGACTTTAGGTCTGAAATTGACCGAGTTTGGTGTTCTCAAACCGAAAACATTTTTGTTTTGTAGATTTAATTATTAAATCTTTTAACAGCTCACATTACCAAATTATTTTTAACAACAAACGTAGTTGTTTTAGTTTCAAATAAGTTTGTTTGCACATTGGGTACAAAATAAAGTGTTATAGATTATTTTCAGAACTTTTTCATACTGGTAACAGATGTGTGGATCGTATTTGAAAACTCGTAAAAATCTGTACTTCGGATGAAAATTATATTTCTGAGGGTATAACCCTCCTCCTTTTTGGACTCAGGATTTTGGCCTTATTTAGGGCGTACTTTGGACTTGACCACTGGAGCCTATGGACCATCTATACTATGGATCTGATATGTCATGTGTATCCTTCTGCAAATCGTGCAACGAAAATATTTTTGTTAAGAAGATCCTACACAGGACCTGAGAATCAAATGGAAAACACAATAAATATTCGCTTTAGGAATGCACTTGAAAGAAAACATCACGATCTGAACTTTAATTGCTTTTATTTTTTTATTGAAAACTAAAAGACTACAAGTTTATTAAAATGTCATTGCATCTTGTGTAGGGTTGAGTTCGATTAAATATGGACTTTTGAAGTTTATACTTAAGATTAATTTTGGTAAGTTGAAAGGAAATATTAGAATATAAATTTACTGCTACAAATATAGCCATAAAAAAACTTGATGACTGAAATAAGTATTGATATTCAATATTTTCTGCTGATATTAGACATTTCAGAATGCCACGTAAGAAAGCTAATAATTCCCTGGATCTAATGACGTAGCAGACTTGCTTTTATCATGTAGGAGTATGTGAATTATCATTCAAAAGCATAAAATTTAATCATTTGAAAATATTTCCATGATTCTGGTGTTTAAATACAATTATATCAATATAATCAATTATCACTATTAATGATACTTCTAAAAACTTCCAGCCACATTGCATCAGTAAATTGATTATCTGATAAAATTTAATACGACAATCGCTTGAAATTTGAAACAGTTTTTATATTAAACGGGGATTTGTATATTATTAAACAGCTGTTTACATTAATATTTGGAAATGAGAACACGTCAAGACATGGTGACTAAATTAAACAGCAAACCTACGCAATAAACCCGTTTTCTAATAAAAGTACATAAGGTGAAAAAGAAGAACATCACCTGCTCAGAACAGCACTGGATTAAACTTAACCCAAGTGTGAAAAGGCAAGAGAGCCCATGTTGCATTAATTAAACAGGACACTAAAATCTAAGAAACAGCATATCATGTAACTCTTTATCAAATGGGCTTAACATAGCTTTGCAATCTAGAAAAAGCAGCAACAGATCATTACTATAGAAATACTAGAGGCTCCCATGAGCCTGTATCGCTCACCTGGCTTTCAGTTGCCACAATGAAGCTAACATTTTAAGTTATACAGTTGAAGTTAAGTCTCTCAAACTTTGTTAGCTCAAACACCACCAACATCTTAAACTGTATTTAGTCTGATCTTGTTTTACTATATTTCTTTGTTGCCCAATTTTGACAAAAATGTACTTGGTTATGACCACTTTCAACACCAGTTTTGAAGTTGAGACATAATTTTGTAAATGGCGGTCAACAACAATTTTTAAAACCAGGACTGGGTTGCACAAACGTCAATTAACGTTAATTGACGTTTAAATTTTAAGTGTAAATTAAATCCTTAACAAATTCAACCACATCAAAATTTATTTGGAAACCAAATTTCTCTGAGATAGGAAAATGTTGAATTTTCCCGCCTTTTTGGTGGCCATTTTGAAAATGGCGGTCAACAAACAATTTTCCCCACGACTTTTGAAGTCGCAACATCAATATCCACTTGGACACCAAATTTCATTGAAATCAGACAATGTTGAATTTTCCCGCCTTTTTTGGCAGTCATTTTAAAATGGCGGTCAGCGAACAATTCTTAACATCAGTTTTGAATAAACCAAATTTCATTGAAATTGGACAATATTGAATTTTCCCGCCTTTTTGGCGGATATTTTGAAATGGCGGTGAACGAACAATTTTTAACATTGATTTGAATTTGCGACACATCAAAACCTATTTGGAAACAAAATTCCATTGAAATTGGACAATGTTGAATTTTCTCGCCTTTTTTGGCGGCCATTTTGAAAATGGCAGTCAATAAACAAATTTCAGTATCTGTTTTGTCGCAACATCAATATCCACTTGGAAACCAAATTTCATTGAAATCGGACAATGTTGAATTTTCCCGCCTTTTTTGGCGGCCATTTTGAAAATGGTGGTCAATGAACAATTTTATACACCAGTTTACACGTTGCAATAGCATAGCAAACATTTTAATCAATTTTCACTAAACCTTCATCTTCTCTAGTTACCGATGTAAAAGATCGACAAAATATGAACATTTGAAAATTCCATGAAAAAGGGCAACAACTCCTACAAAGATTTTTGGATTTTCTTCAAAATTTCAGGGTGGGTAGATCTTTATATGCTGAACCTTTTTGCAATTTACACTTAACCTCTATCTGTTACACTTTTTAAAATTAAAAAAAAATCTATCAAAATTAAGAAAATTGTACGGAAAAAGGGCAATAGCTCCAACACTAGATTTCGGATTTTCTTTAAAATTGCAGGGCGGGTAGATCTTAATATGCTGATTATTTTCACTTCCAATCAGATTTTTGATATCTGTAACGGTTTTCGAGTTATTTGCAAAAAATGCAATTTACCCCTTTGTTCTATTTTTAGTAACAGCAGCCATGTTGCTTGGTTTTCGGACAAATCGAACACAATTTTGAAACTGTTAACCCTGGTGATGATTCAGGCCAAGTTTGGTAAGCATTGGTCCAGTAGTTTTAGAGGAGAAGATCTTTGAATAAAAGTTAACGGACGGACGGACGGACGACGGACGAAAAGTGATGGCAAAAGCTCACATCGCCTTTGGCCAGGTGAGCTAATAATAAAAATCAAGTTTTACTATAGAGTCAACAAAGAATTCACCCTAGTTGAATATCACACATTGTACTACATACAAGTTGACCTCATTCAAAATAGTATTATAGTCTTACAAAACAACATGGATATATTACGTTCAACAAAGGATTGATACCAATTGTACTATACAAAATATGAAGTTAAACATAGATTTACAGTCTATAACAAACAACCAAGTTTGTACTTTAGAGATATATTACGTTCAACGAAGAATTCAGTCCAATTACAGTCGGGCGCGTTCCCAGTTGGTGGAAAGGGAAATGCCTTGTCTATGCAGGTTCGTCAGGTCATTATACGGCAAGCCTGCGACCCTTTGTAGACAAACTGTGTAGAGAAAACGCCACGCTAGACGCAGTATAAAGACCCCTTCTATATTTTTCTTAGGAAACCAGTGTCACTGGGTCTCGTATAGAAAGCTAAATTTCCTGACCCTAGCTATTTCTCCCCTTTTCCATTGGCAATCAAAACTCCGTGCCCCGGTTGTCCCTCCCTTCCACTTTCATTTCTTTATTCTACAAATTATGAATTGATTAACTTGTTCTCGTCCTGACATAGCTGAAATATTGCTCATTGTAACATGAATTTAGTTTTTTCCTTTGATCTTTTTAAAGAATAAATAAGAGATGACGAGCGTCGATAATCTAAACCGAAACATTTGATGATATTGCATAAAAGGTCACGTGTGCCCATAGAATTCAAGCGAAAAAAGCCATGCAATATCCAACATCGTTAGACCGATATTTGCACGGCTTAGCTCCGCCCCAAATAAGTAAAGGTCCGCCTCCAACAAATTCAAATGTTTCACCTACAAATTCAAAAAATAATTCAGATCAATTATAAAAGATTTTATATTCTGGAAAAAAAACGACAGCCACTTGTTTTAAACGCAAAAGTAAAGTGAATTTTTTAAATACAAGTATATTCAATTGATAACTGTTGCAACTTTTACGGAATTCCCTTTAAAAGAGATAGATGAATAGATGTCCCTTTTGTTACCCCAAGTTAAATTAAAATCAAACCTT
>MJUU01018984.1:178606-195749 GCA_002080025.1 Modiolus philippinarum
GCCGACGCCGACGCCAGCGCCATACCATAATACGACCGCAAAAGTTTTGCGGTCGTATAAAAATCTAAAATATGATAGATTGAATTGTCTAAATTAATTTTTGTTTAGGAAAAATCATCTAAAGTACAATAATCAAGATTGTACTTCACAAATACATTTCCATCAAACAACTTTCAAGTCCAGCAACAAAACAATATAATGTGTACTATACATATGCATTACGATCCAATCAAACAACAGTTACGGATATATGGAGTTTACAAAGAATTACAGTCTTACAAAATAACAGGGTTTCTTTTGTATAGACTGGATTACCACAGTAATCAAAAGTTCATTACAGTCTAATTAAACAACAAAATGTTTACTATAGAGATAAATTGAGTTCAACAAAGAATCAAGTCCAGCAAAACGATAAAAAGAAAATTGTACTACATATACATTTAAATCAAAAAGCTATATAGCCCAACAACAAAGCAACAAAGTTTTAAGATATACAGAGTTCAATAAAGCACTGTCGTCTTATAAAAGAACAATTTGTACTATGCAGATATGCCAAGTTCAACAGAGAATTACAATCTAACAAAACAAAAGACTTTGTATTTTATAGATCATGGAGCTAAAGCAAAGAATCAGTCTAATGAAATAAGTTTGTATTAAGTAGATATACCGAGTTCAATAGAGCATCACTGGCTTACAAAACAGGAACAGTTTGAATTATACAGATACAATGCGTCAATCAAAGCAAAACATAAAATAAAAGAACCAAAATAGTCATGGTTAATTTTGGACATCAAGTAAATTAGAAAGTGTTTAATAATTTTAGCTAAATATTTATTTGTTTGGTCAACAGATGACAAGCTGGACTTGAAATTTCTCACAAACAATTTTACAAAATGACTTGTCGGATATCTAATAATCTATCTAGCGAGATATGAGAAATACACTTCCAAGCTAAAAGTTGTAAAATGAAACAACAAAACAAAACAATCTATTCAGGATAAATTTGGCAGGGGAGTTCGAGCAAGTGCCATTAGAGATCGGGAAACGTGAAAGACTTGGTAGAAATCACAAACACTGTCTAAAAGTATCTACTATATAAAATGTTTATAACATCGCCGTCCCCTATCTGAATTACACCAACACGTCACAACCAATTCTGAAAAGAAATTCTTGCACCCAAACACCTCAAAAGGTTTTGCATAAAAGAAAAAGAACTAGTTACAACGGCTTGCATGAATGATAATATATATGTTTTCTTTTTAAGGTGCGGTGACGACACTTTTCATTCTTACGAGGTGTGAATTAGGGAAAAGGGGGAGAGTAGAATCATAGGGAAATCAAACTGTTATGCTCTCTTTGCATAAAAAACGCTGGTCAATGATTAAACATAGAAAGCAAAAACAGCCTGCTAAGCTCACCTCGTTGCGCAGCACTGTCACATGTTGCATATGTCAGTAAACAGGAATGGACTATAATCATTCTTTATAACAGAAATTGTAGTTTACAGACTTCATCCGAAGCATGCATTGTTGTTGTCATCCCAAAGTGCATCATACATTACCAATATGGTTGATGTGGGCCATGTCAGTAAGCGGGAATGGACTTTAACCATTCTACCTAACCAAGTCGCTCATGCGTAAAATGAAGTTCAGAGACAGCACCCGAAGCATGCATTGTTGTTGTCATCCCAAAATGCATCAAACATACCAATATGGTTGATGTGGGCCATGTCAGTAAGCGGGAATTGACTCTAACCATTCTACCTAACCAAGTCTCTCATGCGTAAAATGCAGGTCAGAGACAGCATCCGAAGGATGCATTCCAGTCGTCATCCCAAAATGCATCAGGCATACCAATATGGTTGATGTGGCGCATGTCAGTAAGCAGGAATGGACCTTAACCATTCTCCCTAACCGGACGCGGACGCCGACGCGGAGGCTAGGGGTATCACATAAGCCCCCTCACTTCATGAGGTGAGCTAAAAAGAAGGCGACGAATATCAATAAAATGAAATGAATTATCTTGATATTACCCAATCATTTTATTATGGAAATTCTTCTGCTGTAACGACCTTTTTGGACTGGACATCTTGAAATCATGTCTGATTGTCTTGCATGTTATGAGACAAAATATGTAATATGAAATATCGAATGGAAATCTACTATATCTTTTGACATTTCCCTTCATAGTTAGAAATTCCCATCATTGATTTTTCGTGATTATGTCATTCTATTTTTGTTTGTTGTCTCTTTCTATGGAAACATACTGCAGCATAGTATGTTAAAAAAAATTATTTAAAATTCTATCAATACTAGTCGTCAATTTATTGCTATATGACTTACATTGTGATTAATTAAAGGGTTTCGGATTTAGTTACAAGTTTGAAATTTAGTCAGTAATGTTTGGTTGAAAAAGTAAATTTTAAATGAACTGATGTCTATAATACAATAGGGAAACAGGATAGAGAAAGGCGAAGTTTTGGTACCCATTTACCAGTTAAACCCTTCAGTCGATATCCAGTTCAGGTTTTGTCTTTCAGATGTATTTTTAGTTCAATGTCCTTGTGGCTTGTGATAATTTTCGGACATTGTAGGTATTTAATGGTATCTTTGGTCTTTAACTGATTGTTGTTTTAAAATATCAAGAAAGACAACATTTAAGGAACGCTGAAGATGAAAACGGGTACATGACATTGACTTGGCAACATTTATTATCAACCTACCACTTCTAGTTATTGAGAAATGGACTTAGGCAGAGAAACCTAACGTGGCCACTCAACCGTGAAATTGAGGTCAAGGACAAAAGTTACCTGCCAGACTGACATGTACTACCCAAGACCAACCTACAAACCAAATATTATCGACCTAAAACTTCTAGTTATTGAAAAATAGACTTAAGCAGAGAAACTTAACATGGCCACTCAACCGTGAAATTGAGGTCAAGGACAAAAGTTATCTGCCAGACTGACATGTACTACCCAAGACCAATCTACATACCAAATATTATCAACCTACCATTTCTAGTTCTGGAGAAATGGACTTAAGCAGAGAATCTTAACATGGCCACTCAACCGCGAAATTGAGGTCAAGGACAAAAGTTACCTGCCAGACTGACATGTACTGCCCAAGTCCAACCTACATACCAAATATTATCTTTACTTTAAACGTATTTTATTTGCAAATAAACTAATTTGGATTAGACACGAGTTATTCCAACTCACAAGGTCTTCTCCATACATAAATTACAACATACAATTATAAGTGCAAAAATAACGACAAGTGTAAATAACAAAAAAGAAATTATATATAAAAGTAACAAAAATGCATTGTTTCAATCTAGACTGAAACGTCCCGAGAGTTGAATAAACTGTTGAATATTTTTGAAGATGTTAATCCAAAAAGAATGACAGTGATTTTATCCTCTCCAGTGTCTGGAAGAGTATCTATGTACCTGCTACGTTGAATGTTATACAGAGGGCATTCTAGAAAAAAGTGAATGCTATCTTCCGTAGGCCAACCATAGCTACAACATTGGTCATGGATCAAGTTCACCCTGAACAGATCAGCTATAGAGTGCTACTCATATGACGTAACCTTGTATGTATTATATTTAACTTTCTGAGACCATCATTATAATATGAAGGGGGTTTAAAATGGGGGTTCTGATTTTTCAAGACCCTTTTGAAATTATCTACAGAGGGAATGTTTCTAAGTCTTCCATCCAAACCGTTCCATAAACGTATAGTAGATGGAAAATATGATCTAGCGAAGATTTCAATTCGAGACCGAGGGTAAACATATTAAGAATCATTTCTCAAATTGTATCTTGTTGTTGTACCAACCATTGGTGTTAAACAGTCATTCAAATATTGTGGTACTTTACCATAATGAATACGGTGAAACATACAAAGTTTTCGTCGTTTACGGCGGTCTGCTAGTGGTTCCCACCCAGTTTCAAAGTATAAAGATTCAATACTTGAATATCTGGGTAGGCCAGTAACAATCCTTGTCGCTTCATGTTGAATTTTGTCTAATTTGTTACAACATTCGACTGTACATTCGTCCCATAACTCACATGAATATTCAAGTAGAGGTAATATATATGTATAGTAAATTTTATTTAAATTTGAACTGTTCAGGGTAAATTTAAGCCTACGCAATACTCCTAACTGTCTGGTTGCATTTAAACAAATGTGATCTATATGGGTATTCCACTTACAATTCGATGACAAAAATACACCCAAGTGTTTGCGGTTATCAACCATTTCTACCCGCTGGTTATTTAATTTTATATCTATATCATTGGTATGTGTTTGGTTTGTAAAATATATAGCTTTTGATTTGGCCGGGTTAAAATCAACCATCCAATCTTCTGACCATTTGTGTAGCTTTTCAAGATCAGAGTTGATCGTATTTTGTATTTCTAAATGGTTATCAGACGCACAACCTAAAGAAGTATCATCAGCGAATAATCTGGTAAAACCAACTAGGTCATCTGCTATATCATTAATAAAAATNAAAAACAACAAAGGGCCTAAAACAGAACCTTGTGGTACGCCTGCATTTATGGTACATTCTGAAGACATATTATTTTTTAAAAACACTCTTTGGCGTCTCGATGTTAAGTAGCTTTCAAGCCACATAAGTATATCCCTATTAATTCCATAAGATTTAAGCTTAACTATAAGATCCCTATGCCATACTTTGTCAAAGGCCTTTGAAATGTCACAGAATACAATACATGCATTATGTTTTTTATTTAGTGAATCGCATATATTATGATATATCTCAGTGAGTTGATAGACGGTACTGTGACAAGCTATAAAACCTGACTGATACTTATATAACAAAGAATTTGATACAAGGTAGTTATAAATATATTTATATACAACTCTCTCAAAGACCTTTCCAACGCAGCTTAACAGAGCTATCGGACGGTAGTTAGAAGGAAGGGATTTACCTCCCTTTTTGAAACAAGGCATTACCAAAGCCAGCTTCCAAAAATTCGGAAATATTCCAACTGATAAAGATTTATTAAAAAGTATATATAACGGAACTGAGATGCTATCAACCTACCACTTCTAGTTATTGAGAAATGGACTTAAGCAGAGAAACTTAACGTGCCACTCAACCATGCAATTGAGGTCAAGTTCACATGATCTTATGTCCATCAGGTAGCACTCGAGTAGTTCTACCACTGGACCATATATTATGTTCCTACGTCAACGGGTTTTCAAAATATCCTGTATTTAGTCAAAGTTAACGCCGTCGCCGTCGTCGTCGTCATACTTTGCACGCCTATGTCTCGCTTTCCGCGACTTTCGTCGCGGCCGAGACAAAAAACGATTATCGAAAAGTTCCAAACCTCAGTCTAATTTGGTGTTTCTTTTAGTCCCTTGAGGTTATTTTTTCTCCCTCAGATTGTAAAAATGCACGCGTTTTCTTAACACAAGTGTCGAAATAGTTATTTGCAGTACCTTTGTAATAATGTTATTTTATGTTTGATTTATCTGCAACCGAAGAGTCATCTAAAGTCCAACTAATAAACTTTGACACCATGTGGCTACTATGCCACACTTCAACAACCTTAAGCAAATACACCTTAAAAATCTCGAGAGTATTATTTAATGCTGATTAACAACTAAATGTTTAATTTAGAGCCCACGGATTATGTCAACAATATGAAAACAATGGATGGGTATTTCGACAACTTCTTTGTGCATTATTAAAACAACTGATGTATACATTGACGATTATTAGTGTTGGTATGATTAGTGTTTGGCTATTGTTTTAGGAGTGTAACATAATAACGGATACGACGATAAAAGGATTGTTTCATATCTAAATAGTGATATTAATATTTAATACCAATTCTGATTACCATTATAGTTGGAAGTTACAGCAGGATTGTTATAAAGTTCACCTGGTGCATTTTACATATGACAGAATAAGACTCAATTTACAACAATAAATACTTCCGAAATGGCCATACAGCTCATTAAAATTATTGCAGATGAAGTTAACTTATGTGTTATGGTCTCATGTTATTTACTCCATATCCGTTTGAAAAATATTGTATTTTGTTATCAGTAAATGGCAACATGTGTGCTTAAGTAAGGCAGAGATAAGAAATCTATTAGCCCTTATTTCCCTAGGTAAACCGTGTTCATATCAAGGGTGCTAATACGGTTTTCCCATAAATTATATGTTATTATTTATTGCGCGACTCTACTATAATGCATAATAGAGTAACTGGCAGGAAAAATTTACCCATCAGCTATTTTTGGACGTCAATAGCTCTATGTAATGTTCTATACCAGGAAATTGTCTCAAACATACGAATCTGTAATGCTTCAAATATATAAGCACTGTGGAAGTATACTGGATGGGAAACGAAGGGAATTTTTCAGTGTAGTATGTTAAGCGTCTTTTATTTAAGTTACCAACACTCCGAAACAGTATAGAAATTTGTCCCACTTAACGCTTTAATCATTGAAACTACCATCTAGCTTATGATCGATTGGAATAAGCTTATAAACAGCAGTACATACAAAAATCTGGTTATTGGCTGCAACAAAACTGAATGGTTCGACATAATATCATCTTCCAGTTACTAACTGTAACAACGACAAGACAAACAGATAAATATCAATTTACCGAAGTAACGGTGAAATGAAATTTCTGCATATGGCCATCAGGGATGGGGTCAATTACATTGAAAAGTAATTAATTAAATTACAATTACTTTCCCAAAAGGCTCAATAAAATTACAATTACAATTACAAGGATTTTGGAATGTAATCAATTAAATTACAATTACTTTGCAAATGTAATTAATTAAATTACAAATTACATTTGAAGCCAACATTTTGTTTGTATTATTTATTTTTAAAAGTTATTTATCATGCTATCAAATGAAAAGGACTCTAAGAGCCATGAAGGAAAGCATTTCATACCTATTATTGCAAAATTTATTAACTTCCAAAAAAGTTGAAAAGTGTGATTACTGATAAACTTTATCTACATCAAATGTATTTTCCTCTAGCCTAAACATATCAGACTCAAAAGTTTACCGATTCTCTCTACTGTGGGGTGGTTATTAACTGACTGGCAAGTTAACTAAGAAATGTTTGGAGCTATTTGAATTCCCTCAATTTGCAGGCAGCTGGCATGTATCTAACTTTCATGTATAACTATTACTTGAATGTGCGAGTAAAATATTTGTGAAAGTTCAGCAAACAGTTTAATCACATCAACAGAACATTCATTTAATTAGAAAGGTGTCATCCTGGTTTGCCCACTTTTAATTATAGGCAGAAATAAACATAGTGGACTGTGTTGTTTTAACAATTAAAGTTTGTTTCTAACTTGTATTGAATATTTACTGTACATCAAAATGACATGTTAACAAGAATAAAATAAATTGAAATTTAATATAGTTTTCATGTCAAAGATTTTTTTTTATATTTTGAGTGTAATAACATTTTAACAAAATAATACTGTTTTATTGGTACGTTAATGACAGGTAATAAATAGTTCATATAAAATAATGTTAAAAAATCATTAAAATTTTAGACTTTGTACATGTATTTAACATGTTGGTTATAATGCCTAAAGGCACTAATCATGTCAAATTAGACACTAATCAAGTCTTGTTTATCACTTACACAAAAGTGAATATGACAAACAACTGATTAGAAGCCATATTGCTATTGGCATTTATAGTAAAATTCAATAAACATAATTTTAACTGTTTATACAACAATAATTTTAAATCTAATTTATATTTCAAACTTTAATTTAAAATCAAGAGTTGCACTATTAAAATTTATAAAAAATGAAAAAAAAATGCATCAGAGGAAACAGTAATTTGCACAATGTTCTCATTTGAAAACAAGAGAGAAAAAGTGCCTATTTTTGTATATTAAAAATACAAAGTTATAATAATATTTTGTGTAAAGAAATTATCTTAACTTTCTTGAATTAGGAGGTAGCCATCTTCCATTCACTCTCTCTTAGCATGTATATGTAACTGAATGTAATTGGAAAAGTAATTGAAATTACAACGCTTTTTTGGTAAGTAGTTAATTAAATTACAATTACATGTAATTCAAATTTTTGTCAAATACACATTACTTCCAATTACATCAAAATTTGTAATTAATTACAATCAATAACAACTACACATTACAATTACCCCATCCCTGATGGCCATTTCGACAACTTATGTCTCTTCAGTGCAGATCAAATCAAAATATTGGGAAAACGATAATCCGAAATATTTGTGTAAAAGCTGAAACAGGACAAATTACAAATAAGATCTAAATAGAAAAGCCAAAATAATCCAAGGACATGGCTATGCAAAAAGCAAAAACCAGCTGAAATGAGGATTTGAAGTCAAACGCTCGACTCTGTGTTTATTTCTGGCCAAATTATAGATACACTGAAGACATCTGATATGAAGAATAATGGTTTATGAAACTACGAAAAACTGAAAGAAGGAAGTATTGATTGATTCATTGATTGATTGAATAATTTTTAGCGTTCAGCACATGAATAACTCAGCTTTTTCAGGATGAGAACAAGTCAATCAATCAAAATGTTATAAGAATAAACACATTTTGGTTGAAGGCAAAACCGGGAAAACGAGTTTTGACTACCTCTGCAAATAGGGAGAAATAAGTAGGGGCAGGAGATTTACGTATCTGTTCTCAGGTTGTACTATGCAGTTTCAGTGTAGTGAATTATATATGTAATAAGGCTAATTCAATTTCATTCTCTGTTTGGCGTCAACTTTATTTTTGAAATGAAGGAGGGTATGAGGCAAACAAACAAATAACAAAACAAAAAAAGAATTTTTGAAAATAACATACTTTGATGTGACAAATGTCATTTAAAGTCAGTTTTCAGAATTAAATTAAATCTTTTTTTTTTTTCAAAATTGCCCATTTTCCCCCGTTTCCTTTTATGTCATCTCTTTTAAACAATTTTCAATGAGGAATACATACTTGTTGTCTTCTAAATTAATCATTACACTACCATTTTTATTGCAAAAAAAACGAAAATATTTCTTGTTTTCTTAAAAAATCACACATCTTCAATGCGCGCGCTGACGCCAAACATAGAAATAACTTGTCTTGGCCTAAATGATGGAACAAGGAAAGTAAAGAAAAATCAGCAAGATTGACATGAAATGAAAGGACCAAGAGATTTTCTAACCAAAATCACATTATAGCTTCAGAATGTGAAGTGAATGATTGACCGTCTAGCTGTTCCAGTTCTGTAACATTTTGTTAAGGATATATTTCTATGTCTCCTATGTCTAAGTGTAAGGAACACTATGTCCCTTCATGTTATAATACAATAAACGTTGAAATGTGTTTCACTCACTGGTCGATGATTAGAACAAAATAACAATGAATGAATTAAACAAATTAGTACTAAAACTTGAACAAAAGTATCATTAATCAGAGCAATATAATTCATTTATGACAAAATTTTCATACCTTTTCATGTCCCTTGTCGCTTCATTGTGAAGTTCGCAAAATTTGCAAGCCATTGGATCCTAGTGGTGACCCATTATCAAGACGTCGGTAGCAGAAATTTTTCAATGAAAAACAATGTCATTGAAGAAAATTATTCCAAACTAAAACGAGGTTCTGTCGTCATGTGTCATGTTGTTTACATTCAAGATGAGCTAACTAGCGACAGATCAATAAAACAGAATTACTACCAGTACCTACAGCTGACACGGAAATCCAAGCAAATATATCATGGCTAAAGATGGTAAAGTAACACTGCCATTTTTAGCATAAAATACAACGATGAACCCAGCCAAGATGTGTTTTATTGTCTAATATAAAGTCAATAGCAACCTTATCTATACATGAACACAACTGGAAATTAAAGCCACTATCCCAGACCTGAAGTTGGAAGAAGTGGAGGCAATTGTTACTTGTCAGTAAATGTAAATAGTAAGACGATCCTTACAGACTAAAACGACAAATTGAACTGTATTGATCATAACGTCAAGTTTTAATGACGAGCTAGAGATATAACCTTACAGAGTTCGTATCAGGTGAAAGCAAAAATCTATAACACAACTACTCACAGACATATCATACTAAAGACAAAAATGAAATATAAGAGCATCTGTCGGTACACAAGTACACAATTAGATCAGCAAATATTCTGCTGAAGTAAAATGTCCTAGCTAATACTGCGATTTGATTGGTAAGCTTGAAAGTTGATACAAGACCATATCCACTCGGTAACAAATACAATTTCAAAAAATATCAGTTCTAGCAATTTATATTAATTGTAATTTGGATATACAGTGGATACGAGTTCATTTGATTTTAATGCTGTTGATGAGAGGTTACTCCTTGAAACACGCGTACAGCATAACGAAATTTACTGTTTTTTTATGCAACTTCGATATTTTTGTATTTTGAACCATTGGGCCGATGCCACTGCTGGTGGACCAGATGTCCCCGAGGGTAATCACCTGCCCAATAGTCAGACTTGTCTGACATGAAAATTTTACCTTGTGAGTTATAGAAGTTTATTGTTTTTACTAAAATTTTAACCACTTAAAAATACTGAGACTTCATTCCGTGTATGGCACTCGGTAGATGACCTTGGTACTGGATTTGGCTTCCTGTTTTGATATTTTTGGAAATGAGTACTTCTTTCTTGACTACATTTGGATTATGGCTTTCCATATTATTTGATTTTAATGCTGCTGATGAGAGGTTATTCCTTGAAACACGTGTTCAGCATAACGAAATTTACTGTTTTTATGCAACTTCAGTATTTTTGCATTCTGTATGTGCTCTGTATCCCAATTAATACAGATCGGGAACATGAATACGTATCCTCTCGGCTCTGTGAAGATTGCCGAACCAAATTATATTCATTCACAAGTCCTACAATACCGAGCTGATTTCTATGTTACTGAAATTCTAAATTCTCTTATTCTCTGGAAAATTAAAATGTGACCTAGTTATTTTGATTTTATTTTCAAAGAAGAATTGTCAACAAAGTGATAACTGGATCGACACATACCAAATTTGATATAAAACTGATTTTTCACTTGCATCGTGACGGGTGTCATGTGTCAAGCAAATGACGCTTACCTTCCGGTGGACCTATGATATTCCTGTTTTTTTTTCATTTAAAGTTCACACTGCTAGTGCTTTTTTTGAAGCGATTGCATTATGTTCTGTTTGTTTCGTCACCATCGCTGGTGTTGTCTCTCTTTATGTTATGTTTTTAAGGATTAATGATTATTTGTATTGTTAGTTTCGGTTTTCATTTCGAAATTTATTTATATATGGAGAACATGACTAATGTTCGCTAGATATAATCCAATTAAAAAAGAGGTTTAAAATTAGAAAAATCAGTCATTAAACATAGTAATGAACAAAAGACGACTCAAGTATACGTTTGATCACAAATAATTGTTATACTTTGAACATTTTTACATATATCTTATTATAAGTCCATGAGTGTGGAGTTGTAAATACACTTAAAATCAGTTGACCACACTTTAATCGAATACAAGGAAAATTCAATATAATTCGTAAAGGTTCCGCGGAAACTAGTGTCTCGCCTGCTCACTCCATAGTCATTTTAATTTGACCTATATTAAGATGTGGTTGCTAAGAAGAATTCCAAGAAACAATTGGTCTTTGACAGCTTCAGGAAATTTACCAAAATTGGAATACGAAATTATGAAATCTAACCATATACCATAACCATAATCAAAATATTGGTTTTTTTGTTTTTTTTATACTAAAATTCATAAAAAAATGGTTGCGAACAAGAATTCCCAAAAATTGCTGGTCTTTGAGAGTTTCAGGAAATTTACCTAAATTGGAACCATATTTTTTAATTCTTAGTTTTCAGAATTGTCTTGTATGAAGAAATGGCTAGTCATCAGTCTATGGCAAGTAGGTGCTGAGATATGGTGCAAACAAAAACATTTCATACAAAAAAAAATAACTTTTCATACAAAAAAATTAAATCCAACTAATGGAAAAATCGGAAATTTATTTTTGTCAAAAAATTAACTTGGGATTTAATTAGGAAGTTGTACTGAATATTGTGTCAAAATTTCATTGCTATTGAAAATGATTTGAGAAAGTTACTAAGGTTAAAAAAAAGTAAAAAAAAATTGGGTTAACCAAATGTTAACGACGCCGACACCGACGACGACGGAATAAATGGTCGCTATGTCTCGCCTTCGCGACATGAGGTACACACAAACATTGGTCTGAATTACTGACGGGAGGGTTGACTACTATGTGTTGGAAATGTTCGTAAGAGGCAAATGACCAAAATAGTGAATGATAGTCATTGGTTCATTGAAGGAATGCACATCTAAAATCTATATTTAAACATTCTGGGGGTGTTTCAAGGATCTTAGGTAAACACTGTAGGAGGGACTGGCTCCCTAAGTTGAAAATGTCAACCAAAAACGTTACCAAAAATATGCAGGGCACTGTTATGTAGTTTCTACAATTTGGTTTATTTTAGGTAGTTGTATTTTTTCAAAAGTGTAAATTAAACTACGATTTGCTTTAAAACTGGAATATATTCCGATTACTAGCTTAACTTGAATTTGCTTTTCTTTTTTCAAAACCTCACAGACATCTTCTAGGATAGTGTATTCATATGAAAAATTATCTCACGAAAACATAACTAGGGAAAACAGATTGAACACAGCTAAGCATATCGTATTTAAATACATGTATTCCACATTATCAAAAATCATTGACATCACATAACCAGTAAACGTCCTGCCATGCGTTTACACGAACTTAAAATTGAAAAACAAGCAGTTCAAATGTAACCAGATCAATTTGATATCAAACGACTCAGAAATGGAAGGATAAACATCAGACAGGGCGAGAGACTGATACTAACTATTTTTCCATAGGCGGCCATTATTGTGTTTAAAGAATTGTCTTAATTACTTGAATGTAAAAGATGGGATAACATGAAACATCTACAATGGCTGAAAATTACAGTCACATGCCACAATCTGTCTGGGAACTAAACAGGAAAAACACAAACAAGACAAAAGACAAACTTAAACAACGACAGGAACTCGGAACAGTCGCGCTTGGCACCGGCACTGGCAAAAGCAAGCGGTATAGGGTTAAACCGCTATATATTTCAGTAGACATCGGCAGTATCAGTGAGAGGGCAGTATGTGTGTAAAATTTTCAGGTCACTAGATTGCAAGCAAAGTATCTTGTCGATATTCCCTATAACGTAAAGAATGTAAGTGACGTCCAAGTTTTTCTGGATCTTTAATCAGTTTTTGACATTTTTAACAATATTTCCGTAAAAACGATGATTAGAAATGCCCACAAAAACAAGAGCTTTCACCGAATGGCAGCCAAATATACCCCGCTCATTTAACCCTGAATCAATATGGTAAGTGCAAATTTAAATTGGTGTGGACACAATACAAGTGTGGACACAGTTCAAGTGTGGATTCAATACAAGTGTGGACACAATGATATAATCTTCAAGAAAGAACTTTTCACAAGGGTTCCAGTGTAATAAAATTCCCTTTTTTTAAACTTATTTAATATTTTACACAAAAATCATAAGCATTAGAGAAATTTCATTACAACACTTTGAAAACAATTTTTCAAGAGGATTAGAATGAAAAAACTCTCCAACAGTTTGATTTCACAATATCTACGCTTTAAATTATATCCTTGAAAAAAAAAAGATCATTGCAGAAGGAATCAACAAAAGTCAAAGTCAAATTATCTCCCCTTCCAAGTTTCGTAAATGATTACATTCCTTCATGCACTTCCCCATATAGTGTCCTCCCTTTGTCTAAAGTTTCATTAAAATCCTTCCAGCGGTTTAATAGGAGTTGCGTTACGAGGTTATACCCATACATAGGTAATCAACAAAAAGTCAAAGTCGAATTATCTCCCGTTCCTGATTTCAAGCAATAATTATATTCCTTCATGCACATCTGCATATAGTGTTCTTCCTTTGTGTAAAGTTTCATCAAAATCCTTTTAGTGGTTTAAGAGGAGTTGCGCTTACGAGGTAACCCATTCATAGGAAATCAACGAAAAGTCAAAGTCGAATTATCTCCCCTTCCTGGTTTCCGACAATAATTATATTCCTTCATGCACATCTCCATATAATGTCCTTCCTTTGTGCAAAGTTTCATCAAAATCCTTCAAGTGGTTTAAGAGGAGTTGCGCTTACGAGAAGTGTGGACAGACGGAGAGACGGACAGACGAACGGACGGACGGACAGACAGACAGGGTGATTCCTATATAACCCCCAAACTTTGTTTGCGGGGGGTATAATAAGCTGTTTGAAAGTAACGCCATATTTAGATATCAAATGTTCATATCTATTATAAAACTTCATAAAAGTGCAGCAACTCATGAAATCTGTAACCATGTTGTAAAAGTTTGGCTGTGATAGCAAGGGTACGTTCATTAAAATCATCAAGAGTAGAAAAAACGCATGCAAATCGTACTAGTTGAGAAATATACACCCCGTGGGATGGTGCTAGAGGAATGTCGCCGTCAAGGAAAGGGAAATTAGTTATTCTGAAATCAAAGTCATCCCTTTTATCATATATTTTAGTTTTTATTTTACTATAGTCAATAATGATAGTTAGATCCAGAAATGTGCAGTATTAAGAGTCATTGTTAGCTTTATTTAATTTCAGATCTTGTGGGTAAATGATGTCTACTTAATCTAAAAGCTGGGGGTTGTCAATAGTAAGGATATCGTCAATATACCGGCTGTTATCATTGAAAATAGAAATAAGTTTGTCACTGTTTGGTATGGTTCCGTTTTGAAGTTTTTCATGAAGTCTCGTTCGTAACAGAACAGAAAAAGATCTGCAAGGAGAGGTGCACAATTAGTACCCATTGGATTACCTATGACCTGTTGATAAATAGTGTTGCGAAAACGAACAAAAATGTTGTCCAGCAAAAGATTGAGTGCATTAATCATATCATCATATGTTCAGGAACAATGATTATTGTAGGTAATATTAGAGAAGAATCCTTGTTTTCGTTAGAACAAATGCACTGCAAACCGGAAAATTTAAAAGACCATTTAATAAGTTGTCCTAATTCGAATTTAATCAAGTTATGTGGAAGGGTGTACAAAAGTGTGGAATATATATGAAAAAGAAAGGAAATGGGGTAAATGTCAAGTGGACAACATCCCATCTCCAGGATAAAACGACCCAAAACAAAGCATCTAGGGATCACCGTATGATTTCAAATGTTTTATTGAAGAAAGATCAAAATAACATCGGACATACTTGAAAAAAAGAAGCATTGATATCATGCAAAGAAATACAGTTGCCAAATTATGCCAGTTCATGTCGACCGAAGATTTCGATGGACTTTGCCCGTTTTTTCCCGCGGATAACCTTTGACTTTACCTATAAACCTGATGCAATTATGAGCAGACAAAAAGGAGTTTTATAGGTGTTACTAGAGGAATATTGTTATGTTCATTGAAGAATTGCAAATAAAATACGTTAATCATCCGGGAAATTCGCCATAATTTATTTGAAAAGGGTTCAATTCAATTGACGATATAGTCAGTTCAATGAAAGATGGGTATAATTCAACTGTACCAATCATTATGTATTTAAAGATAGATACAATTCATTTGAAGATACGTCTAATTGTTTTAAAGATAGGTTCAATTGAACTGCACTTATCTTTAATTGAACATACCTTTTAAATAAATTAAACCTCTCTTCATTATTTTAAATGCTGAAATTATTTTAATATATGTTAATTTGGCGTTCCATAGAGGCAAGCCAAAGGCGAGACTCTACAGGATTTGGACTAAAATCACCATAAAATATTGAAAATACTATAGCATGTCGAAGTGGATGCCCGACAAACTAGAAAATGGCTTACACAATGCAACTCATCATTTCTAAGCTTCAGACCAAATTTCAAATCATTTCCTTCATTATACTTGCCAAAAAATCTGTGACGAAAAATTGGTTATGGTTAAAAAATCAAAGTATCGGCAAACAGGAAGAGGATGCCCGACAAACTTGAAAAATCGCTAACACAATACAGCGCATCATGTCGAAGCTGCAGACCAAATTTCAAATTATTCCCACTTATGGAAGCCAAGACATCTTTTCATCTGTGGAAAAAACTGTTGACGGACAGACGAACAGACAGACGGACAAAGTAAAAACTAAAGGGCACCCTCATCTCGATGCGGGGCCCTAACAAGTGTATTGTATGAAATACAAAAATATATGTAAACTATGTAAGCATAAAATTGTTTGATCAATCTATGTGCAATATACGCGATATATATGTCGACTGACGATACACAACACAAGGAAAACTGAATATGAATACATCAGTTCGTTTATTCTTGTAAAACATCGAGCCGCAATATAACACACCATTACTGTTTCGGTCTATATTGCGTGCACTTATTCTATCGATTTTATATTAAGTAGGTCATCTTACCCTGACTGTATCACGACAACGTCTCCTTTTGTAATCGAATTATAGATCTAATAATCTGGTCAAATCAGATCCATGTCATACCCTCCAAGTGACTTTCCGAGGTATTGCTTTCAATGTATAATTCCACTTTACAAATGCAATGCGCAAAAAATTAGCAGCGACACATTTTCTGATTATTAACAACATATACAATGTATTGGAATCATCATTGCTTTATCGATCTGCCTGTAAGCTTTTTAACCTGTAATCTCTCATCCTGGACGACACAGAATACGGAGTGCATACATATCATAATTACTTTAATTTTCTAGGGCATTGAACACAAAATGAAACAGTTTTGATCATTATTTATAGATTAAGAGGAAGCTTGCATTATCATCCTGTATAATCAAGATCATTAAAATAGGGTTATCTAAATTAATGTATTAACAAAGCCGTATGTTGTAAATATCATGATAAATCATGTGTTTATAGTGTGGTGCCTATCGCGCTGATTGTGCATCTCACTCAAAACCGGATGTTTTAAATGCTTTTCAAGAGATCGTAAATACATACTCGTAATATGCGGTAACATCGACGTTTTTAGGTCCTGAGGAAGGTCATAAAATGTTGCACAACTGCGATAGC
>MJUU01018985.1:0-38310 GCA_002080025.1 Modiolus philippinarum
AAACTACTAGTCCAATTAGAACCAATCTAAGCCACAATGGTCCTTAGCAGGTCCCATCCAAAAATGTATCTGGTAGGTCCGTACCTCATCCAAGATGGCCCCCATCTGGAACATAGTTTTTACATTGGCCCTATTGATTTTAAGGGGAACCTCTGCCCAAATTTTTGAATTTTTATTTGAAAAGTGGTCTGCATGTTTTAATTTCAGCACTATGTATTACTTTAATTATAAGGGGAACCCCTGCCCAAATTTTTTTGAATGGTGTTCTTTTATGGGTTGTAATGGATGGTGGATCTTTCGGTTGCCATGGAAACCAAACAAGAATACTGTAATTTTAGAAAAAAAGTATTCTGCTAAATGTTCGTTTTTCCTATTGGAAATGCCTTTTATCTATGGCAGCCATGGTCCATGTGAGCGATACAGGCTCTTGAGAGCCTCTTGTTTTCTGATAACAGCTCTATTTTTATACCCAAAAAATGAATACATTAATACATTGAGAGGGAATCACTAATTAATGAACACTGTTGAGCTAAGGGTGATTTATTTTTAATCGATTTGTAGCGCCTTGGATTAATTCTTCTTTTTTTTTCTTCAATTAAAATTTAGTTTAAAAATTGTCATATAGGAAAAATTATAATGCACTTCGATTTAATAAACAGTTAGTTTTTTTATGTGGTATATATTTATTTCAATATGTTTAGAAATCCAGTTTTCCTTCTTACTGGTATCCGAGGCGATCGTTTCCGCCTTCAAATACACGCGAGTTCCTATTTCGAAAGTCCAGTATTGCATTACGTCACAGCCTTGAAACAAATATGAACAGGTGGATATGGATTTAGTAAATGTTTAGGATAGGTAAGTAACAAGGATAGTTCCATATCTTTTAAATGTGCGCTTTGATGATTATTTTACACTGGATTTTATTTTCAAATAATTTGAATAACATTTTTCCCGTTTAATACGAAAATGTTTAAAATCTCAAGACTAATTCATAAAGGTGGCGGAAACATCACTGGGGCCTTCCAATGCTGATTTTTCAATTCATCTTATCTTGAATTATTAGAATATATGTGGTTTAAATGTTTGAATCTCAATTGTTTAAAAGTCTTTAAAGTGTGATTGGTGTAGTGGTTAAATGTAATTCATTTAAGAAAATATCGGATTTAATGGGAAACTTCATGTATATAACCTGAATTAACAACATTAAGATCAAAAATGTTTATTAATTGGATGTAAAATTCGTTAACAAATGTAGCAATAATAGTCAATAACTGTCTACATTTTCCTATATACGGTAAAAGAGCAACATCTCTAAATAAATACTTCCGGTTTCATTACACTCAACACATCTATCTGCTCTTCCTGAAAACAAGAAATGATAAAGAAAAATATCCTCACATAATTTTGTTTTGTAATTGTATCCAGCTATACCAGGGCGTGCTTCTGCCATCACTCGGCGTGTCTGTAAGTTTTTAATTCAAATAGTTTCTCCTCTGAAACCACTGGGCCAATTTTTACCAAACTAGATCACAAAAGTCATTAGTGGTCACCTTTAAAAATTAAAGAAACAACTGAAACACCTACTTCAGCTTCGTACTTAGATCTTTTATTGTATATTGACGAAGATGGACGTTTGAAATCTAAGCTATATGACAAGCGTGATGATTTTAATTTCCCCATTGTGAACTTTCCATTTCTGAGCAGCAATATACCTACCTCTCCAGCCTATGGAGTGTACATTTCACAGTTGATTCGTTACTGTCGAGCTTGTAGTTTGTACAGTGATTTTTTGAACAGAGCAAAAACACTGTCCCAAAAGCTGCTTAGTCAGGGATTTGTTCAACCTTTGTTAATTTCATCCCTCAAGAAATTCTATGGCCGTCACCATAGCATCATTGAAAGATATGACGTGTCAGTATCCCAAATGAAAGTGGACATTTTCAGCTAGATTCACGTCTTCCCGGATTTGACTACCGACTTTGACATTTTCCCGGATTGAATCACTTACAGTGTGACGGGTGCTGTTAACAGAGCAGGACATGCTTACCCTTCCGGAGCACCTGATGTCACTCTCAGTTTCACTGGAGTTCACACTGTGAGTGCCTTTGTTCTGAATGTTGTGGTTTCTGGTTCTGTGCTTTGTGTCTGTCTGGCGTCATTGTTTTTGTGTCTAACGTCATTGTTTTCTGTGTTCTCGTTTTTGTCCTGTCTTTGGACTTCGATTTTTGTGAATGTCACCCCTTTGTTCCTTCGGTATTCTGCTGCCGTTGTTTTAAAAATAGCATCCAGCATCCGGCAGTTCCGTACCTCATCCCGCCAGCGGGGAACAAAGCTTCAACATTCCACCCTATGGAAAAGACAAAACATTTAAAGATCTCTGAAACTACCAGTCCAATTAACAAAACTAAGTCACAATGGTCCTTTAATGGCTCTTCCAAAAAATGTTTCTGGCAGGTTCCTCATCAAAGATGGCCGGAGCGGGGAACATTGTTTCAACATGGAACACTATGGAAAATACATTCAAAGATCTCAGAAACTACAGGCCCAATTATAGCAAAACTTACTGACAACAGTTCTTAGATGGTCTCTTCCAAAAAGGTATCAGGCAGATTTATACCTCATCTAAGATAGTCGCAGGCGGGAACATAGGTGTAACTTTGACCCTTTTGAAAACACATTCAATGATTTTTTTCTGAGAAAACATTTTTCAATTTAGAACCAATCTTAGTCACAATGATTCTTAGATGGTCCCGTCCGCAAGTTCGTATCTTAGCGGGGAACGTAGTTTAACATTGGACACTATAGAATACAAATTCAAAGATCTACTTCAATATCCCCGAGGATGTCATCCGCTCAGTAGCTAAGTATTACTTTAGCCATGAGAATACAGAAACTAAAGGAACTTATACCGGCTGGGACGTCTCCCGGGTTAAAAAGGTCCCTTACCGATGAAGCTACGGACACGGGTTCATTGGGAAATTTAGGTGTCCAGAGTAGTTCAGTTTCAATTTTGACAGATTCTCAGGAGTCACTTTCAGATCATACCCTTTCTACAAGTAGCTCATTACATTCTGCTCCACAGATTAAACCTTGTTCAGTCAAATTACATGATATTTTGAATTTTCCCGAACACCAAACACAGGGCAAAATTGCGCCATGCCGAGTAAAAAACTGCAAAACTTGTAACATTCTAATCACAGACACAAATTTTACCAGTAATTTAACCAACAAAACTTATTACACCAGAAGTTATGATGATCTGAATTGCTCCTCGAGAAATTTAATTTACGGCTTGGAGTGCTCTCTTTGTGGACTGATTTATGTAGGGGAAACAAAAGATAGGTTGAACAAACGTATGTGCGGACACAGATACGAAGTGAAAGATAACAAATCCCGACATGTTTACGCACATTGCAACCAGCCAGATCATTCAATCGTAAATATGAAGATCAGGATTATTGAAAAAATATATCACAAGTCAAACGACGCTACCCTAAGTACACCTTACCGTCTACAAAGAGAGGAGTACTGGATCAAAGAACTGGAAATAGCAATACCCTATGGTTGCAATGATAATATTAAAAGTGTAGGTAACCTTTCAAGCCCAGGATGCAGTTCTGTGAATGTGATGAATATCCTTAATGGAAGCCAGCGAAGATCACGTAGTCATGGACATAGGCATTATATCGCCCCACATCTACATGACATTTCAATTAATGGTCTCCTTCCATTTATGAAAATGCCACTAGGTATTCATCACATTCGTACAAATTGTATTCCTTGCCACTTTCGAAACTTCATTCGTTTTACAAAGTATGTTTAGATTCAACTGTGACTGACTGGCATTCTATGGAATATAAATTAACAGCTATCGTTATGGACATCGCCAATCACAGACTGTTCAAACCTGTTACAACTTCTGCAAATAAACCTGAAAACCGACCATTTCTTAAAATTCAGTTTGCTAACAAAGGCCTTGATGCCATTAATCTCTCCAACATTCTGCACAACAAAACAGTGAAATCTAACATTCCTCCTTACTTCAATGACCAATCTGTTCCACTTATCTCTTATTCCTACACTAAATCTATTGCAACCACTATTTTCAACCACAAACGGGTATTGCGTGATTTCCAGATTGATGACTTTAAAGCCAAACCGCCTGATTGCACTTGCTCCTCTTCCCCATTCAACTATAGTCCTGCTGGACACGTGATAACGGTCGACCTAGATATCGTTGGAAACCAAAAATTACGAGATATTTTTTTCAAAAGGTCCAAAATTCCGTGAACCCCAGCACATCAACTGGAAGTATAACTTCAAAATTATGATGGATGCAGTTGAAGACTATGCCAGAATGTTGGCGAAGAAAGAAAAAGAAGATGTGGAGACATTGTCAGACTGGATCATGTCGATAAAGTCATTAATCATGAATCGTATCCGGCGCTTGAAAACATCTATGGAAACTAGAACGCCCAGTATATTTGATGATCCTCTTGTTGCTAAAACATTGACAGACCTCCAGGAAAAATACGTCATAGTACCTGCAGACAAAGCTTCTAACAATATTGTGTTTGTATGCAAGAAACACTACTTAGACTGTCTTGGTAAGGAGATGGGTATTGACACTTCATCTGGCAATCCTACTTATTCCCCAACTACATTATCAAGGGACGAGATAATCACAAATCACACTTCTGTGTTAGCATCATTTGGTATCAAAGTTGATGAGAATAACAGTTATCTCCCTTATATTTACTGGGTGCCTAAGCTTCACAAGAATCCCTACAAACAGAGATTCATTGCAGGATCTGCCAGATGCACCACTAAGTCCCTATCCAAACTCCTTACCACTTTACTGACTGCAGTTAGAGATGGTCTAAAAAGCTACTGCGAAAAAGCCTATTCCAAGAGCGGCGTTAATCAGATGTGGATTCTTAAAAATTCCAAAGATCTCCTTGAACAGCTCTCCTCAAACCGTCTCGCATACTGCAATAGCATTCAAACTTTTGATTTTTCTACCCTTTATACAACTCTTCCCCATAATAAACTTAAAACAGTAATTTCCGATCTTATACATCAATGTTTCTGTACCAAAAACGGAGAACGCAGGTATTCCTATCTGGTAATAGGAAAAGATAAAACATACTTTGTAAAGAACCACACTGAGTCAAACAAGAAATACAGTGAAAATGACGTGATTAAGATACTTGAATTTTTTGTTGAATGTGGAGGCCGTGTTTGTCAACAGACAATAGGGATTCCTATGGGAACAAATTGTGCGCCACTTTTAGCGGACCTTTTCCTTTTTTCGTATGAAGCAAAGTTTTTACAACGGCTGACACAACAGAAACAAAAACAACTAGCCCAGACTTTTAATTTCAGCTTCAGATATAAAGACGATGTACTTTCTCTTAATAACCCAAGATTTAAAGAATATTTACATCGTATCTACCCCAATGAACTTGAAATTAAAGAGACAACCGATACACCCGATTCTGCTTCATACCTTGACCTTTTGTTATTCATTGACGAACATGGACGTCTGAAATCTAGATTATATGACAAACGTGATGATTTTGACTTTCCAATTGTGAACTTTCCCTTTCTCTGCAGCAATATACCTGCATCCCCAGCATATGGAGTGGATATTTCACAGTTGATTCGTTACTGTAGAGCGTGCAGTACATACAGTGACTTTGTGGAAAGAGCAAAAGCACTGTCACAAAAACTGCTGAGTCAGGGATATGTTCAGCCTTTGTTACTTTCGTCTCTTCAGAAATTCTATGGCCGTCACCACGACATCATAGATAGATATGAAATGTCAGTGTCACAAATAAAAACTGACATTTTCAGCTAGATTGGCGTCTTCCCGGATTTGACATTACCGGTTTTGACTTTACCCTGGATTGACCCATTGACAGTGTGACAGGTGCTGTGCACAGAGCAGGACATGCTTACCCTTCCGGACCACCTGATGTCGCTCTCGGTTATTATGGGAGTTCACACTGTCAGTGCTTTAGTTTTCAGTGTTATCTTGTTAACAGTAATGTTTGTGGTACGGATTTGTCCTTGTCCATGTTTGAATACTACAGTGATTACAAAGGCTTTTCAATATTTCACCTTGGTATTGTTTGAGGGTTAGAGAAGTAATACGTACCATGGCTCTCAATTGGTTTTGTCTCAGGGTTAGAAAATGACAATAACCAATCAGTAACCTAACAGATCTTTCAAAACAAATACCTCACTGGCCGTGTGACGGGTGCTGTGTGCAGAGCAGGACATGCTTACCCTTCCGGAGCACCTGATGTCACTCTTGTTTTTTGAGAGTTCACACTGTTAGTGCTTTAGTTTTTTGCGTTGTATATGTAATGTTTGTGTGTTTTGTGGTCATGTGGTGTCTTTGGTCTTCCGTCTTTCAGTGTTCTTGCTTTTGCCTTGTCTCTGGACTTTGATTTGTGTAATTTTGTGCTTTAAGTCCCCTGACAGCTTATCAGATAATTTCAAAGAAATTGTAATAGCTGGAAAATGGAAGGCAAAATCCATAAATCACCATCCGCATGTATACCAAAACTGAAACGTAAAGAGAGGTTTAAGAGAATGTCTTTTGACTCATTTTGATTACAAAAAAATTCAACGACACGTCAGGCTATCAGTATGTAACATGTCAACCCAAGTGCTAAGAATACAACTGAAAACTATGTATTTTCTACTAATTGGAATTCCAATACCTTCCAAGTTAAGACAACTAGAGGGTTAGTAAGCCGAGCCTGTATCGGGCACCTGACAAAATAAATTTAATATTAAGGTCTATCAAAAGAAGCCCAAACTAGGTATTTCAAGCACGATCGAATGATAGAACATGCCCTGCTCTTTTGGTCATGTTGTCCATAGAAGAGATGAACAAAATGCTAAATATTATTTGAAGGATAATTGACCCGAAGTGAAAGCAATAGCTCAGACCTTTCGGGTCATGTGAGCAAATAAAAAATCCATTAAACAACAAAAACAATAGAGAAAGAAAAGCACTGACAGAATGAGTTACCAAGAAAGCTTATGAGAATTTTACCCAAAGATGTAAATATCAGACAGGCCAAACCAAACTCAAATCGAAAGAGGTTAATGGATGTATCATACATTAACGATATTGATATTGAAAACCAGAAAGAAGTCTTATTCCGAAACAAGAGAGAACATATTGAGATTAACATTAAAGATACTGGAGCCATTTTACAAAACTATAAGGTTATATATTCATTTTTGAGGCGAGATGTTTCATTTTCTTTCCAGCAAAATATAACGCATTAACAACAAAAGCTATATGTGAATTGTTCATGTACGTTGAGAGATGTAGCGATCTATGTTTGAATTCAACGATCTCTAAAAATGATTTTCTCTAATGTCCACAAAGGCAATACTTGCTTTTGTTTTTACATGGTGACTTGGATATTGAACATTGTAACAAGTTCAAGTAAAGTAATTCTTACACACAATATTTAACACTTGCCATCATCAGAGAGAAACGTATCAGTAATTCTATCTATGATGTGACACATGATGAGTTTAAAATGATACTCAATTTGGGGAACCTTTTTTGCTAATTGTACGTGTACATCTTGGTTTCTAATATAAATCATGCACTACTTCATTTTTTTCTTTTACAGAATACGAGTGGCCATTTCATCTTTGATTGCAGCTCAAGGGGAGGCTAAAATTTTTAATTGTTCAGAAACAAACCATTTTTTTTTCATCGTCCTGGTGATGACATAGAAGTTTTTGGACACTTGACATAACACTTTTAGGTGGTAGATGTAAGAGCAATAATATTTGCTCGAGTATATGTAATCTTAAGAAAAAAATTAATCGTGAATATGGAATTAAAATATCAGTTCCATAATCGCAGTTTTCTACTTCAAGTCGAGCCAGCGTTGTTTTATAGGTTTCCTAATGGCTCTGTGTATAGAATATGTTGAAAATATTGATAAAAAATTACTACCGGTAAGTTAAAAGGCCAGGAAAAAAAAGAAAGAAATTGGAAATAATTCTATTAAGTCAGGTGCACATTTTCAAAATATATAGAAACAATCTGTGAAGTTTCAAAGGTCAGAGATGAAAACTGTAGGAGGAGTTGATTTCACAAATTAGGTACCCTTTGTTGAAAATGTGATAAAAATGACTAAGTTCCAAAGTCTGTAAAAAAAAGGAAAAAATTTCCAAAATAATTCCAAAAAGGGAGGTGCACATCTACAATATATATATAAACAGTTTGTGAAGTGTGAAGTTTCAAAAATGTAGGTTGAAAACTGTAGGAGGAGTTGATTTCACAAAATAGGTACCCTTTGTTGAAAATGTAGAAAAAAAATGACTAAGTTCCAAAGTCCGTAAAAATAGGTAAAAATTTTCAAAATTATCAAAAAGGGAGGTGCACATCTACAGTATATATAGAAACAATATGTGAAGTTTCAAAGATGTAGGTTGAAAACTGTAGGAGGAGTTGATTTCACAAAAAAGGTTGATTTCACAAAAAAGGTACTCTTTGTTGAAAATGTGGATAAAAAATGACTAAGTTCCAAAGTCCGTAAAAATAGGAAAAAATTTTCAAAATTATTCCAAAAAGAAAGGTGCACATCTACAATATATATAGAAACAGTTTGTGAAGTTTCAAAAATGTAGGATGAAAACTGTAGGAGGAGTTGATTTCACAAAATCAGTATCCCATTTTCCCCGCCCGCCCGACATTCACCATACTATAACCCGGATTTGCACTCCGTGCAACCCGGCCAATAAAAGGACACTGTGTTTTACAAAAAGTACTTTAATCATGAAGATATCAAGTCAAAACAAAAACTGTTTGAAGAGGATACACGTTACATGAACGAGTCAATGAATCCTTTTGTTTTTAAATTACGATGAGTGGTTAATTCGATATAGGGGACGAATCCATAATGCAACATAACCAGACACAGGGGCTAGGCGCGTTTAATGTTAAAATAATAATATAAACGCAACAAGGGGTTGAACTGCCATATTTGAAAATTTTAACATGCTCGTGTTAAATAGCTCATTTCTCAAAAATGGTTTATAACAGTTAGAAAACGATTTTTCCTATTAAAAGATAAATAATTGCCCTTTCCAAAGAGCCCCCACTTAAAGAAATTGGTCTAAAAATAACAAAGTTAACGAAAATGCGTAAAATTGATAGGTCGGACACGTGTTTGGCCAGCCCCATTCCACCTGTCTAGAGACCATTGCATGAGTTGTCCAATCATTTTACAAGTAAGATCTCTTGATATGTACATTGAAAAATCCTACCTTCAGGCAATAGAAAAGTCCCATTACTCCGATTTTATAAGAAATGTCCACGAACATCATCTCCGGTAATGTCTTCAATTTCGAATGACACTGTAGAAGCAAGCGTTTTTCTTGATTGAAAAAAATTTAATTTAATCAAAATGCTTGTGACTTCAGTGTTATTCTAAATTGAAAACATTACATGCGGAAAAGTTTCACGTATAGCATAACCGAAAGATCCATTATCCTTAGAACCGCCGTTAACAATTTGCGGGGTAGATTTCGGTGGAGAACTTCACGTCAGAGGAGAAAACGGACATGACAGAAAAGCTTAATTTGCTTATTTGCCTGCGCTATTAAAGAACACTTCATCTGGAAGTTGTCACTGATTTAACAAATGATTCATTTACATTAGAAACCGACCATATAACTTAAAAAAAGGGGGGGGCTATGGTTTTTTCTTTAAAAAAATAATTGGAGCTGATTTTATGTGAAAAAATATTTTGGCTGCCAAAATGATGAAAAAAACTTTTTCTGAAGGAGGCTTTCTGCCCCCCCCCCCCCCCAAAATGTTCATTTTTGAAAAAAAAATATTTTGTTGATACACATCAAAAATTTTTTTTTTTGTCCAGAAAAAAAACCAGAGGCTCCAAGGAGCCTGTATCGCTCATATGGCTTTCAGTTGCCACAATCAAGCTAACATTGTAAGTTATACACTTGATCTTCAGTCTCTCAAACTTTGGTAGCTCGAACAACACATCTTGAACTGTATTTAAAGTCTGATAATGTTTTACTTTATTTCTTTGTTGGGCTTTTTTGACACAATACGTTCTTGCTAAGGACCACTTTCGACACCAGTTTTGAAGTCGAGACATCATTTTGTAAATAGCGGTCAATGAACAATTTTCAACATCGGTTTTGAAGTCTCAACATCAGTATCGATTTGGAAACTAAATTATATTGAAATCGGACAATGTTGAATTTGCCGCCTTTTATGGCATCCATTTTGAAAATGTACGTCAGCGAATTTTCAAGATCAGTTTTGAAGTTACGAAATCAATATCTATTTGGAAACTTAATTTCATTGAAATCGGACAATGTTGAATATTCCCGCCTTTTTTGGCGGCCAACGAACAATTGTTAACATCTGTTTTGAAGTTGTGACATCAATACCTATTTGGACCCAAATTTCATTGAAATCGGACAATGTTGAATTTTCCCACCTTTTTGGGCGGGCATTTTCAAAATGGTGGTCAACGAACAATTTTTGACATCAGTTTTTGAACTTGCATCATCAATACCTATTTGGAAACCAAATTTCATTGAAATCGGACAATGTTGAATTTTCCCGCCTATTTTGGCGGCAATTTTGGAAACGGCGGTCAACGAACAATTTTCAACAAAGTTTTTGAAGTCGCAACATCAATATCTATTTGGAAATCAAATTTCATTTAAATCCGACACCATGTTGAATTTCCCATCTTCTTTAGCGGCCATTTTGAAAAGACCAGTTTTAAAGTCGCCTCAGCATGGCAAACATTTCATCATTTTACACTTAATCTTCGTCGTCTATAGTTTTGGAAATAAAAGACGAAAAATACGAATATTTAAAAAATTTGGTGAAAAAAGGGCAATAACTCCTACATGGGTTTATGGATTTTCTTCCAAATTTAAGGGTGGGTAGATCTTGATATGCTTGATTTTGCAATTTACACTTCTCTATCTGTTACACTTTTTGACATAAAAAATAAAAAATGCAAAAAATTTGAAAATTTTACGGAAAAAGGGCCATAACTTCTAGATGGGTATTCAGATTTTCTTCAAAATTGCACAGTGAGTAGATCTCATCATGCTGGTCATTTTTACCTCATGTCAGAATTTTGATATCTGTAATGGTTTTGAGTTATTTGCAAAAAACAGCAATTTACCCTTATGTTCTATCTTTAGTAACAGAGGTCATGTTGTTTGGTCTACGAATATAAAAATCACAATCTTGAAAGTGCATACCCTGGTGATGATTCCGGACAAGTTTGGTAAGCATTGCCCAGTAGTTTCAGGAGATTTGTTTTTAAAAAGTTAACGGACGGACGGACCCAGAGTGATGGCAAAAGCTCACATGGCCTTTGGCCAGGTGAGCTAAAAACCATAACCCCCCCCATTCAGGTTAAATGGTCGGTCTCTTAGCGTTTCGGAAATTCGTTGGAAGAAAATCAATTCCAAAAATAACGATTTCGGACGATGCTACTATTTTTGTTGCCGTTGCGGAGGATATACGGAAACTAACGAAATCAAGATATCTGAATAACAAACTAAATGAATATGGAACATCATGGAAACTCATCACATGTTCACCATGATATGGTGGATTCTGGGAACGACTCTTCGTATTCTCCAAGAACTGCCTGAAAAAGCTCTAGGACGCAGTTACGTAGACATTGCCGAATAACAGACAATTTTAGTTGTAAATGAAACAAACCTAAACAGTAGGCCGGTAACAAACATATCGACGGACGTTTGTGATCTCGAGCTACTTTATGTAAGAGACATCACATACTTCCCATTGCTACACATACAAGCAAAGGACATAGAATACAACAACCGCATAGCTAGTGGTCATCAAGCATTCAATAAACAAGTGGAGAAAATTTCAGCTAATTGAAAACTTTGGAACAAGATGGAAACATGAAAATCTAACTTCATTGAGAGTTTCACCGTGTGTCAGGGAAAAAGGGAACAGAATAAACAAGTAGTGAAATCGTTCCAATTCATGATAACAATTTACCAAGAACCGTCTGGAAGCTCGGAAGTATCGAGGAATTAATATACAGAAAAGACAATGTTGTTAAATCGGCAAAAGTAAGAACTAGGAATTCGGTGGTTAATCGACCAATAGTAAAATTGAATCCACTGGAGATAAACAGCAATAATCAACGGGAAGAAAGATTTTCTGAGAAGCCTAGGAAGAAAGCTAAAATCAGTACTGTAGACAATATCAGAAAGTAGATAAATATTAATTGGTTTTTCATAGAAACATTAATTTATTTCACAATTGATGTAATGTTATTTCTTTCATTTAATTAACAGTCATTGATCCACTTTCCACGGACGGAATAATGTCATGAAATGTGAACGTACACGAACTTAAATGTTATTTTCCCCGGACGTTGCCACTTAGTTACGAAAGTGAACGTCATTGCCGTCAACGATACGAATCGCCTATACTGTGTACAAAGCTTCTAGGTATCAGTAATATAAGTATTCAAAGCCATTCATAGTTAATTCATTCTACAAAATCCACAACTCACGTACAAACCCTTATCGTACTTCGCTTAACTGTCAGGTTAAACGTTGCCGGACATTGTTGGCCGCAGTACGTTGTTTCGTCAGAAAAAAATTACAAGGATTGGATCCTGTACTTGCCACAGCTGGTGGGTGGGTGGGGCTCTCCGGCGTCAGTAAATAAAAGTACTTGGTACACCCCAAATAAGTTAATGATTGTCCTTCCTTGGAGTGAACCAACCTGTAGAGTTGCTGTATAGGTGTCCAGGGGTCGCTGAGTAGAATGGGGTGGATCAGTAGTTAATGTATATGTACCCAGGGGCCGCTGAGTAGAAGGGATGGGTCAGTAGTAATGTATAGGTTCCCAGGGACCGCCGAGTAAAAGCGGGTGGATCAGTTTGTGGAACACCTAGAGAAGGCCCTGTTAACCGCCCTTGAAGTTGGCCCATGGCAACCTAAAAGTCGCCAAAAACAGAATGAAAAGGGAAGCTCCAGAAAAAGCAGCATAAGGTGGTGATATGGTGTATATCGTTGATACAGCAGTCATCAAATGGAAATTCAGGAAATTAACACCTTGGAAGGGTCTTGGTGTTGTGGTGGAGAAATTGTCACCCTCCCTATATAAAATAAAAACAAAGCAATCCCTCTTTACTGCCAATCATGACTGCTCCAATTGCAGAACAGATGGACATCTAAAAATGTCCAGGATGTTCTGCCTCTCCTCTGACACAAACGTCCGCCCTCTCCTTCCACCCACCAATATGTTTGTATTTTTTTTTCAGACAAGAAGGCTGTATTGACGGGGGGAAGAGGACAGATTGTTGGAATTGGAAGGGCAAGAGGGAGCAGTTGGTGGGGCAGAAGGCTATGTGTTGGACCTGACTCCTGGGGAGGAGACCATAGAACCAATGCAAAAGGATGAGTCCCATGAGTCAGGGACGGAAGATGGTTCGGAAGGTGTTGGCAGTTAATAGGAGAAGGAAGAAGGCACCAAGATGGAAAAGAAGTCAATGGATGAAGGCAGCAGGGTGGAGCAACGAAAGGAGGAAGGCAGCAGGGATATGGGGTGACGGAAGCAAGGGAGGACGACGGAGGAAGAGCAGATGTAGTGGATGGAAAAGGCGAGAAGGAAGGTGATGAGGAGGCGGGAGAGGGTCAAAGCGGAGGCGTAGAGGATGGCCAGTTCTCGTTCCAAAGAGTCCTAGTGAGGAGGTCTAGTCTCAGGGAGCCGTCAGTGAAGGGGAGGCCAATGGATGGGGTAGTGGGCCAGAAATGTCTCGCAGCCCTGCCAGTCTACCAAGAGACAAGTGTAGGGGGTCAGTGAAGGAGAGGAAGGCGAGGCCTAGGAAGCCAGCAATAGCCCGCAGCTCTATTGGCATCTCTTGAGACCAGGTGTCCAGGTCTGTGAAGTAGAGATTGGTGGAGACTAGTGGACCAGAAATGCCATCGGCTGTGCCGGCCCCTCTGAAGGGGCGTGTGGAGTTGTCTGGGCCCTACACTACCCGATGCCCACCCAGGCTTAGGTGTAGGATGGCACCCTGGCCTCTGATGAGCACTAGGAAGGAGCCCATCCGGTCATGCTTCCCAATGTCGGGTCATGGGGAAGGGGTCATCGGCGTGTGTACGCTAGACCAACTAGAACCGAAAGCTAATATAGTGTTGGTGATCGGAAGATATACCTCAACATTGTCGAGAGCTACTAGAATTTGCAGGATTTCCAATCAGTTAATGATTAAAGAATGGCCAATCAGATTAACAACAGACTAAATCCTGTAATATACACAACACAGCTGTACAAGAATCTTAAAATACTCAGACGAGGTACTGCAAGAGATTGATCAAGACTATGTTATTACACAAATGAACTGTGTTTATGCATCAAGGCTTTTCCAACCAAAGTAAAAGTATGAAAATCACATTGAAATTATTGGTACATTTCAATTTATTGCTCATACCTCAAAATGACAGGGAAGGAAATGGAAGGAACCGAGTTTTCCGATTTTTAATTAAAAATTGGGAAGATATGCTCTGGATCGTTGTCCGGCAAACACTACAGCAGATCTATGCAATGCCATTATAATATTAAAATCTTTGAAAAAGCTTTTGATTGAAAAATGCTGCTCCTCAATTGACGAGGTAAAGCCATTAAGAAGTCGCACAGACGACAGTGTTGAGCTGCTCAAGAGGCTTGTGGTGAGCTTAGCAAAGTAATGTTGCATGCAGCTTTCCAAAGTGATCTTTTGTCAAATGCAGCTGTGAGCACACAGCGATCATCCTTGGAACACTGGAGGAGGCAGTGATGGTCGATCAGGGTTACTAAGTTGCTATGAATCTTACCAAAGACAAATTCGAACAGCACACAATTAAGAAGATTTTGTGAATGTTCGCAGATATGTTGGTTGACGAAGCAAAGGGAGGTAGATATCGTGACATTCGTCTATACGAAATTAAAAGAAGCGAAGAATGTGTTTCTAGAGTTTGGGAACTTTCGTTGGTTTCGTCATCCCACTTGAGGATGTTGGACTATCCCAAGATGACCAAACGCTAATTATAATTGAAGACTGTAATGCTTTTGTTACTTTTTAAAAGAACTGCCCGGAAATTTTAAAGACATAGATATACAAATATTTAACATTATAATGCGCAAGTATGATGTATTCAGTGCAGACTTGAATGATCAATCCAATTGATGTTGCGAACAATTAATAGCGACTTGGGGCAACACCAAAAACCATCTGACTGAAAGAAATTTCTCAACAATGACGACAATAAGTTCCAATTTTAAAATACGTTTGCTTGCTCGTGTATGGTAAGATGACACGTTTTAGTCAAAGATTGTCGGAAAGAATTTGATTGCTATTAAAGAAGGCCATGTGCATCTTATATTCACTAAAAGCATGGGGAAGTAGTCGCTCGGGAGTATCAAGATCTTTACTCCACCCGAGGAAACGGACACATCTTCTTCTATTGTCGGCAAGGCCAGCAACATGGGTACAGGTACAACAGTATAAGAAGTCAATATGTAAACATTTTCTTTTTACTTAACTTTACTACGCCGTTGATATGACAGAAATCACCTTAATACTCGATACAGAATCCGGAAACTACAAAAAGCTTATCATTATCACAAGTCTTTCACAAAAATACGGTGCTCAGCTTTCCTATGCCTTCATGCTGTCACAAGGTGTGATAAAACCACCACCTCAAAAGGTATTGCTAAAGTGAAACCAATTGAAATCCTACAAAGGTATCTGTGATTTCAAATCACATTTTTGTTGCTGGAAGACAACTGGAATAGTACTGACGACACTCTTCACATTGAATCTTCTACTTGCTTTATGTATTGAGGTGAAAAACATCTATTATCGGGCTTAACGAATAACATAACTTTAAAATCAAAGAAAAGTGCTGCTCCACCATGGAAGCCTTTGATTTCTCTGACATCGATGTCCTGCAACTATGAAAGAAAAGGACGGTGAATTTTTAGGTAAGTATATGTAAACGAGCTCATATACCAAATCCAAAATATCCCCACAATGAAAATAACAAAATCTGAAAATCCATATCTTTCAATCATTTCGAGCCAACCTTTACTCATTACCCTTCAAATAGGTATTGGCCCCGAGGGTCTCGGGGTATAGAAATAGGACCCATTCCGTGGTTGTGCGGGATTAATAAATACACAACCCATCTTTCGGATGGGATGTAAACTAGGGTCCACGTGTTGGAAGAAGTGCCACGTTTCCTGCACGTTAAAGAACCCTTGTAGCAAGCTCTTTTTGGGGTGGTCCGTAGGTGATCGGCTACAAGGCTAAATTCCCCGCCCTTGACGATTTCATCCTACTTTTCCAGTGGCAGTCAGAATTTCCCGTCCCATGGCCCTTTCCATACCCCAAAGTGATTATTTATTAATAAACTTGTTCTCGTCTTGATATAGCTGAAATATTGCTGAGAGACGTTAAACAATATTCAATCAATCAAATAGGTATTACGATTCGTTTTATACGTCAGGTGCTTAACAAACATTTTTTACTTGAGCCTTCACTTTTGGGAGACTGGAAACATGAATATCTATTTTTTTCTGAATATTTTGTAGGGGTCGATAAATTCTAGAATTGTGTGAAATACCTATGTTGCATTAAAACGGTAAATTTCGTCATGCTGTACGCGTATTTTAAGGACTAACCTCTCATTAGCAGCATGTAAATCAAACTATAATGATAATGAAATTCATAGTATATGAAATACCCAATATTGTGTCTCTCTGGTATCCCTAAAGAAAGTAACCTGTATGTGATATTTATGTAATGCAGAATCAAACTCGGTTCCAGAACATGATAATAATACAGAATTCCAAAATCCACAAATATCTACCCAATATTTGTGTTACAAAATGAGTCTAGTTCCTCGGGCTCAATTACAGAGACAAAGACCACAAAGAAAAAATGCCCAGAAATGACCAATCAGAATCTCATGTTCACGACTCACGTGATTCATCTGGATTATACAAAATGATAAAATTATCTATCAGGGAAATTACTACAGAAGTAGTTTCAACCATTTATGCTGCATTTGAGCAAGATCAAAAGAATTTTTTTTAAGTGACAAAGCAAGTTAAAGGGGAGATTGAGACAACTTCGATTGAGTCCCAAAATCTATATAAAAGAAGAACTCCACTACAGTAAGGAAAATCTAAAACAACCAGACAGTTCAGTTCATTCGAACTTATGCCTGACGTCGCCAGTAATAATACAAGTAATTTAGTTTGACAAAGGGTTCAGTCCAAGCGTTGATAAATTGATTCGAGGACGTTGCCACCTTCAATTCATGGTCAAATGAACAAAAATTACAAGAAATAATTCCCGTATTTCAAGAATAAAAAAATCAATTTACCCTTGATCAACTATCACATAAAAATTTGAAAAGTTATGATAAACTTATTGAAGAGTAACAGAATACATTTGATATTAATGCAAGTGAACGGACATGTACCAAACACAAAACAATTTAGTCCAGAAGAAAACTTGAGGTTGAAAATTGCGCGAACTTTGCGTCAGAATTGAAGCGCTTTTAAGATTAGCCCTATTAACAAAGAGATGCAAGAACAAGAAAAGACATCTTGCTCCAAAGTCAAAAGATTCGTGTTATGGTTACATGGTTTTAAGGAAATTAAGGGAAGGGTCCATATTAAACTTAATCGTGATCCCCTTAGTATAGAAAAAGCAGTACATGAAATGGTCAGTTATAATGAGACAGTAAAAACCTACGTTTTGATGAAGCCCACAGTAAAAAAGATTCTTCCGAGACAAAGGGCATGTTCAGTTCAAAAAGGTAACAAAAAGCCTTATAATTAAAACATAAAAAAGCCCTGCCTAATAATGCACATAGGCAAGGTATAAAAATATGACAAAACAACAGAACTTGTACCACGAAAGGTACAAAAATATGACAAAACAACATAATTTGTACCACGAATGAGACAGAATTCGATGCTTTAATAAGCAAAAATTGATAGTCCACAAGGGAAAAATTTTACACCAAAATACCGGTATGACCATACAAAAAACAGAAATAACAGTTACAAAAAAAAAACTACTATTTAATTAATTATGAAACTAATTATGAAATTTTCTGTCATTTTCCTGTCAATTTCAAGTTATTAGTTAAAAATGTATAATAATTATGAGCAAAGCTCACTAGTATATACCCCCGCTCCCTCCTGAAAAAAGATCAAATCAAATTTTCAAATAGATAGTGCACAATGGCAATGTGTACTAAACATTCCGTGAAAGTTCCCATGAATTTCATCAAGTGGTCTATGAGGAGTTGTCGCCACAAAGTAAGTACCCTATGGCGGACGGACGGACGAACGAACGGACACCATAATTACTATATACCGCCCCCTAAAGCGCGGGGTAAAATCATTCCATCGATTATTTCTAAGTCATTTACGACATACTTCTCGATGTCTTAAACTAATGGATCAACTTCATATAGTCCCGCTAAATTTAAATACTATAAACATTAATTTTAACGGTTGCTAATTTCTGGAGTTTTCTTGAACTGGGGCATATTGGCGGGTATCAATTTTCGTGGGTTTTTTTAGAAACATCTCAGTATCAGACATTTTTACTATTCATCGTCGAAAACCGAAACCAAATCCAAAACCGAGATCGAAACCGAAACCAGCATATACAGAATGAATTGTGGTTATAATGTAAAACATTGTTTAACTGTTTGGCTTTCTTTCTTTAATCTCCATATTGGACTTTCAGTCGTTAATACAATGTAGAAGAAGTAATTTGGAAATCGATAATACAATGCAAAATTGTTCACTTTTTGCTACAAAATTTCTTTTGTTGATCAATTTTGATCGTTCGTTGCTTTTAACGTTGCTATACGACCGCAAAAAATGTGTGACAATGTCATCGTTTTCAGGGTCGGCGTCTGTGAACAGCTTAACTTTGGTTGTAGTGGACGTATTATTAACAAATTTGAGAATGATGTTTCTTGGCACACCAGTAATCTTTAGTTCCAATTTATGGTTCTTGGACCCGCCTATTGCAGTTAAAAGGGTCAAAAATCGATTAACGTTTTACGTCTGTGGAAAAGATAACTTTGGTTTTAGTAAACTGATTATTATCAAATTTTAGTATAATGTTTTTAAGCATATGCATAATATGTTTGTCTTACTTTTTTGTGTCCTGGTCCAACCATTTTTTAGAAAAGGACCAAAAGGGATTGAATCTTCATTACTTATTGGATTTTAACTGAGTTTCCTTCTGTATTCCTTGGGAAATTTCAAATCATCAAATTTATGTCGCATGAAACGTTCATGAGATAAACGTATCTCACCAAATAGCCAAAAAATGCGGAATACTTAGTATTTTGCTCGAAAACTGAAAAGTAGGGTCTCCATGCCTAATATCAGATATTTCGCACGAAATCTTGAGGTTTCGTACATAATATATAGTATTTCGCACGAAAACTGCAAGGTATGATAACCAAGATATTGAGTCTGCAGTTTAAACTCAGTCTTTAAAAATGACCAAAACAATTCATTTATCTCCCTGACGAAATTTTATATACATAAATAATGTTTGAAAGGTGAGATTTTTTGTTTTTTTGTTTATACTAAGAAAATTTTATTTTATCATTATAGTTTTATATGATTAGATATACAATTTCATGAATTTTAGCATAAATAACGTTTTAAAGGAAAACTTTCAGTCTATATTTACACTCAATTTTTAGAAATGTAAAACAATCCAGTTTTTTAAAATTATTTAATTATATCCTCTCGAATCGGTTTTGTATGTTGCGATATAGAAATTTAACTTAGATTTTTAGTTTGTAGTTTAGAATATGTAAAATTTTAAGCCTGTCATTCCATGAATCTTAGCATTAATAAAGTGCGAAAATAAAATTTGAAGTCTGAAATTTAAACTCAATCTTAAAAAAAAAACAAAACAATATAGTCTTTTGAAAAGATTATTTCATATATTCTCTATAAGGAGTTTTATACATTTGTATGTTGCAAAATACACATTTTATGAATTAAAGTATTAAAAAGGTTTGAAAATCAAGATTTCTAGTCTGTTGTTTAAACTAAAATGTTTAATCTTTAAAATTTACCAAACCAATTCCGTTTTTTAAGAATTTACTTCATGATATTCTTTTGATGGAGTTTTATGTTGCGATATTACATTAATTTCAGCATAATTAAGGTTTGAAAAGTAAGACTTTTAGTATGTGGTTTATTTCTGCTAAGATTCGAGCGATTTATTTATCGGTCCTTCAAAAGGATACCGCGAAATAAATTTTCAAAATTAAATTTTGGTCATTTACTAACAATAAGTTTAAACCATAGACTAGACTTAAAATCTTACTATTCTCATCCATTGTTTTTATCGGGTCCTTGTTGTTCATCCTTGTATATGTGTGTGTCTTCATTTTTCTTTTCTGTGGCGTGCTCATGTTATGTCTTTGTATCTTTGTTTTTCTATGCTGCAATTATCCTTGGCTTGTCCGTTTTAAACTGACGGTTCGGTTCTCACTTACTTAAAATACTCTGTTGATGCTAAAATTCATGAACTTTGTATATCGCAACATGTAAACTCTTTTGAAAGGAAATATGAAATAAAATTTTCAACAGAAAAAATAGTTGTTTTGGCCTTTATAAAGATAAAGCGTGAAATGCAGACCTAATGCTAACCTTAAAGACCTTATTCAGGCTTAAAGTAAGTGATAACTGTCAATCTAAAACGAATAATCCATGGACAATCGCAACAACGGAAAAACAAAAGAAAAGAGATTCAATATTTGCACGGCATAGAAAAGAAAAATGAAGACACACACATATACAAAGATGAATAACACAAAAACTTCATGAAATTTGTAAATTGCAACATAAATATAAGAATTATTCGCCAAACAACAAATTATGTATGTAAATTTGTTTGTTCATGATTACACCCAAAAAGCAAATTTTAAACCGAATTGTAGAATTAATTACATATTTAATGCCTTAAGTTTAATCACTTCTATAAAATTGCATTTATAAATAAATCTACAGTAAACATTTCAAAAAGAAAGCTGAACTTTTTAAGCCCATGAATTACTGATATGCATGCAATAAAGAGAAACAAAACATAACTAATTCTGTAAAGTATGGTTTCGGATTCGGTTTTGGCGATGAATAGTAAAAATGTCTATTAATAATACATTCTGACTGTTTCTGAGATATTGACGGGTACTAATTTTCGCGCGCAAAAGGAAGATAAATATACGACAATCAAACAAACAAACAAATACTTTATTGTCAATTAAGACGCCACAGAGGAACTGAACAACCACAAGTAAAATTTAGATACAATGATTACAATTAATCAGAATGATTGGATAAATATAATCAGGAAAAAAAATAATCATTGCAATGTCGTGACTGGCGTATGAACAAAACACGACAAGCGATACTTGAACCAGCACAATACTGCAAAAATATAATCAGGAAAAAAAATAATCATTGCAATGTCGTGACTGGCGTATGAACAAAACACGACAAGCGATACTTGAACCAGCACAATACTGCAAAATCTATGTGATTCTTCTTCTTTCCCGAAGTCCAATTTATTTATAACAAATACGACATTACCTTCGTATTAACAACTTTCATTTTCAATGCTGTTGTCAAAATAAATGATTTCCGCGTCTTCTGTTAATCCTCATCTTTATAGAATATGTTATAATTGACACTTACCAAGTCCTTTTAAATGTCCCGCTGGTATGTAATCTAATATGAGCTATCAAATGACGTTTTGTTGCTTCAGAATATACACCAAAAAAAGGCTGGGGCAACGTGGTTCCAGAGGCACGTTATGCTGTTGTGTGGTCAGGTAAGATTCTCCCAAGCTGAAACACCGCCATGGTTCACTGGGTACTACACTCCCCCTGTTTTGTTATTTAGCCCCCTGCCAGGTGGAGGTCCATTTGGGGTGGGGGACCTCCTTCCTATGGGCATGGGCATGTCTTTTCTTAAAAAAAGGGGGGCCTGATTGAGATGTTTGAATACCCATACATGATACCTTCTGATCCACGGGCTCCCAACCGTCTCCCTGATCTGTCTCTTCACTGGGGGCAGGGTTCACACCAGTCAAGGCCAACTGATTCCCCTTTTACTCGTCAACACCGGGAATGTAGGGGGGCCTTCTTGGCTTGCACGACTTGCCAGACAAAAAGGGCAAGTAGCTAATGCAACCTAGCCGGCCATCATGTTCTCTGATTAACTTTCAGAGCGGGCAACTCCAGAATCCTGTGACATCTTAACCAAATAAAAGGCTATGCAACTTCAAAACAAAGGACCAACGGGTCAATTCAACTTTACAACAAATGACCAAAGGGTCAATGCAACTTCCAAACAAATGACCAACGGGTCGAACAAACTTCAAAACAATTGACCAACGGGTCCGCTGTTTACACTACCTTCTATGTACACTCTCCAGAAATCCTTCACCCCCTATTCTTTCATCCCTCCTTAATCAATGAGGATTTTACAATAAAGCCCCCTGCCCTACCCATTCTCTTATTCATTTTAATCATCATATTCCTCCCCTCGGAATGTCCAGCTATTCCCATTCCCACTTACACCCCACTAACACTCTTTTTTTTTGTACTTTCTGTTTCAGAGTGGGTTTAGGCCAGGCCAAAGACCCTCAGTCCATTAGCAGTAGTAGCCTGGAGGACCTGCCTCACAGACTCCCCCTAACTGTTGCTACCTCGAGGGCCACGTCACCCAACATCTTTGGATGACTCGGCAGGCCCTTCAGAGGCCCAAAGTAGGGGGCGTCTGTTTCCAGAAGCAGGCGGTCCCCAGGAACTGCCCGGACCCCTTCCCTCTGGTCCCGGCCAAACACGCCCACTCCCCGCACGTAGAAGTATACCCCCGGAAACTTCTCCAGCCATTCCTCCACTAGCTCCCTATCATCAGTGAAGCAGGGGATGGGCCCTGTCAAGGAGACGCTCCTCTAGGGCCCCCATTACCCATCCATGGTCCTCTAGTGCCAGGACATCGCCCTTAGCACCCCGCACGTGGAGTACCACGGGCTTCCCTGGCACGAACGAGGCCAAGGCCCACTTCAGGGTCTCCATCTGGGACTGATGGGTTGGTTGGGGTTCGGAGAGGTCCAGCCCCACCTCACCCAAGGCCACAACATAAGGGGAGCGGACCAGGCGGTCCATCTCCGCCTGCCGGGCATCCTGGAACCCTCGGCCATGTCGGGGGTCACAAAAAATTGCTACCCCCCCGACGGGCGTCACTGGGATAGTAGGCTAAGGAGCCACCTCTTGGGCCAGGAACTCACTAGCGAAGTGTTGCGGGCCCGCCTACCCCTGTCAAAGTGAAAATGGGAGTCAATTGACTCTTGCGGGCCCTCTTCCCTCCTATGGCTCCCGCGCCAGGAAGGGGCTCTTCGGAGAGGGGAATTCCTCGGCCTACACCTGGGCCTCGGGGCTTGGTGGTCTTCACACCCGAGGTGAACCCAGGAGGGGGAATAAGGGCTAGGGACCTCCCTAAGGCACGTGGGAAGGATGAAAAACTACACTGGGTTACCCCAGTGCTTTCCCTCGCCAACCTTCTGCCCACGCCCGATGGGGGCCAACATGGAAAGCTGCGCTGGGGGACACCAGTGCTTTTCTCCACCTTCTTTACCACCCCAGAATGGGAGGAGCCCGGAAAGCTACACTGGGTTGCCCCAGTGCTTTCCGCTGCCACCTTATCACTACCTCCTCCCATCCTGCCCCTCCCTCCGGTCTGTCCCTCCTCCGAGGTCCTGGCAGGGTCACACCCGAACCTCTTCATGGGAGGGCTCTCCCCATCGCTAGATGGACTGTCTGGGTCACCCGCAGGCCGACCCACCTGAAGGAATGTCCCCCGCTGTGCTGGGTCCATGAGGGACATTAGGACCACCTGGCACCTCCAATGCAACAGTGTGGCGGGGTGTCGCCCCAGGACCAAAGGTACATCCAAACCTGCCAGGCGGCTAACCTCCCTCACCAACTCATCAAACCGAAGGATGTCCTCCAGCTGGTCGACCCTGACTGCCACCAAGTCCATCACCAGTTGGGGAGCATCGGGACCCACCCCCCCAACCAACTGAATTTGCAGTTCCAGGGTGGACCTGACCGCCCTGGCCCTCTGGAGCCCATTCTCCAGGTCCCGCATGACTGGAGAGAGGTGGGCCTCTTCGGCGTGCTGACGCACACCGATGACCCGCTCTCCACACCCTGGCATGGGGCAACTCATCCTCACAGGCTCCAGCCTGCTGCGCATCAGTGGCATAGGAGCCCCCTACCTCTGATACTCGGCACCGGGGTGGTGTGGGTGCAAGGCGACCCCACACGCCCCTCCCCTCCCCAGGCGGGCGATGTCCCTAATGCCGCAGGCCCTTTCTGGCCCACTAGTCCCCACCGGTCTCTCCTTCATGGACCTGGACCCCTGGTCTCTAGAGCGAACAGGGGGTCGCGGGCCATTGCTGGCCCACTAGACCCCACCCTCCTCTCCTTCCTCGACTTCTGGTCTCCAGAGCGGCTAGGCGGGCCGCGGGCCATTGCTGGCCCACTAGACCCACCCTTCCTCCCCTTGTCTCCGGGTCGACCAGCAGGGCTGCGGGCCATTGCTGACCCACTAGGCCCCACCGGCTTCCCCATCACTGACTGCTCCCCGGTGTGGGTCTCCTGGGAGCGGGAGCTGGCCCCCTCTTCACCTCCGCTTGGGCCCTCTCCCGCTTCTCCAGCCTCCTTCTTGCCTTCATCTTCTTTTCCTTCTGCCTCCTTCTCCTCTCGTACTCCTCCTCCGCCGTCCTGCCCCGCCTCATCTCCCGGCTATCCTGCTCCTTTGGCTCCACCCTCTCCTCCTTCCTGCATCCAACCTCTTCCTCCACCTTCGACCCTGACTCCTGGGGCTCACTCTCCATTGGTTCAATCTCTTCATTCCCCCAGGAGTCAGTTTCAACACATACTCTCCCTCTCCCCCCACCGCTCCTTCTTCCTCATCTGGGCGAAGGACGGCCTCCTCTTCCTCTTTGGTCAGATCTTTTTTCTCCATGATCTAAAAAATAGATATGGGGGTGCAAGGAGAGGTACGCCACTTGTGTCAGAGACAAGGCAGAGCATCCCGGACACTTGTAGGTGTCCAGTGGCTCTGCCTCTTGGGGGTAACATTGACACATCGTCAATGGAACCACTCCTTGTACCCGTCGCACACAATCATGAATCCCCCATCATCTTGGCCCCCACAGGTGCAATACTGCTTCCCTAACTGGGCTTCCCTTTCTCGGCCCAGCCTCCCCCAGATTGCAGGTGTTCCCTAACCTTTCAAACCCAGGTTGTAACCTCTGTGTCTGTACACAGCTTGAGCCGGTTGTGATTAGCGGTAAAGAGGGATTGTTTACATTTGATTTTGTATAGGAAGGGGGACAGCTTCTCCACTACGACACCGGGGCCCTTCCAGGGAGGGGTCAATTTCCTACATTTGCCTTTGACAACCGCTGAATCCAAAATATACACCATATCCCCCACTTTATACAACTTTTTTGGACCTTTAAGTCGTAGTCTCTCTTCATACGATTCTGGGCAACTTTGAGGTTACTCCGGGCCACTTCATGGGCGGTCAGTATGGCCTCTTCAAGATCGGCCAGGTACTGATCCACCCCCTTTTCCATGGCCCCTGGGCACCTATACATCAACTCCACAGGATGATTAACTTCCCGACCGAGCATCAGTTTGTTTGGGGTGTATCCAGTACTTTTAGTAACGGAGGCCCGAAGAGCCCCCGCCAACTGTGGCAAGTACAAATCCCAGTCCTTGTGGTTCTTGCTTACAAAACATCTAACGGCAGCCAACGGCTCAACCTGACCGTTGGCCGAGGGGCGATAAGGAGTGGTACGTGACTTATGGATGTGTAATAGGTCACACATCGCCCTAAACAATTGGGACTCGAAGTTTCTCCCTTGGTTTGTAAATACCTGAAAAGGGCACCCAAGCCTGCTAAAAAAACTCGTTCACTGCAGCCCTAGCAGTATTCTCGTCATTTTGGGAAGGGAGAGGAATGCACTCAACCCATTTGCTAAATTGGTCAATCATCATCAGGATGTGCTCATTCCCTCTCCCTGACTTGGGCAATGGGCCAACAAAATCTAAATGCACCCTCTCCATCGGTGCCCCTGAGTGGTAGGATATCAAGGGGTACCTAGCTTTCCTGGTGGCCTTCTTACTTTGGTTCCACTGGGAGCACCCTGTTTTATACCTCTCAACCTCTGCTTTCATACCCTTCCAAAAGAACCCACCCTTTAGCCTTGACAGGGTCCTTTCTATTCCTTGGTGTCCCCCGGAGGGTAAATCATGAGCCAAGTGTATCAACTTTGCGCGTTGTCCTCCTGGCACGACAACCCTCCTTTGATCCCCCCCTCGGTCGAGGTACAACACTCCATCCGTGCCTATCACGAATGTTTCCCTGTTCACCCAGTAAAATTTGGCAATTGGGCTACTGGTGAACAGGTCCCCTTCTGAAGGTTCCTCACCATCCATCCTCCACTTTACCACCCATCTAAAATTAGGGTCTGTTTTCTGCATCTCAATTAGCTCTGTCAAATCCCCTACCCCCAGAGATATACCCTCATCGGCCCCACCACCTGGACCTGTACCTCCTCTGGGTGGCTGAATTCGATACATAGTTCAACCCCGTTCTGACCTATAGACATCCCTGAAAGCACCATAGGTTCCTCTTGACGTACCTCACACACTTCCTGGGCCACTGGCCGTCTCTGGGCCAGCGGTACCACATCGTCTACATCTCGAGAAAACCTGGTCCAGTTGGTACGGGCCTTGGCACAATATGTACACCCCCACAAGGTAAATTAGTCAGGGCGGCCTCGGGTTTGAATTCTGGGCATGGACCTTCCTGAGGCATTCTTGAGTTGGCATCGGCGTTAATATGCTTAGCCCCGGGTCGGTGCTTAATTTCCATATCATATTGGCTCAGCTCCTCGAGCCACCTGGCCAACTGCCCCTGGGATTCCTTAAACTCGGTTAACCAGGTCAGATTGCTGTGGTCTGTCCTGACTGTAAACCTGCGTCCCAACAGGTAATGTCTGAATAAACGGGTGAAACGGATCATAGCCAACAATTCCTTGCGGGTCGTACAATACCTTTGTTGCTCGGGGGTTAGGGTGAAGCTGGCATATGCGATGGCCTTTTCTAGGCCATTCTACACTTGTATCAGCTCCATCCCAATTGCCTGATCAGAAGCGTCGGTGTCAAGGATAAATGGGTCTTTGGCATTAGGTAAGGCCAAGGTAGGTGCAGATGTTAGGGCTTGCTTTAATTTTTCAAACGACTCCTGTTGTTCTGGGCCCCAATGGTAGGATCTCTTACCAGTAAGGGCCTGTAGGGGAGAACCAACTGGGTGAATTGCTTGATAAATACCCGGTGGTAATTGGCGAACCCTAAAAACCTTTCAACTTCCTTCGATGAAGTGGGTCTGGGCCAGTTTTCAACATCTTTGAGGTACCCAGGGCCAATGGCCATACCATCTGGCCCCACTACCCTTCCCAGGAACTCAACCTGTTTTTGGAACAACTCACATTTTTGGGGTTAGAGCTTCAGTCCATATTGCCTAAAACGGTCGAACACCTCCCTTTGATTGCTCATGTGTGTATCAAAGTCTACCCCTAATACCAGAATGTCATCCAGGAAAGCTAGAACCACTTTCCATGTCAATCCCCTCAAGACCAGATTGATAACCCTGGCATACGTAGAAGGTGAATTACAGAGTCCGAAGGCCATCCGGGCAAACTCAAACAGCCCATACTTTGTGATAAAGGCTGTCTTGGGCCTATCAGACTCCCGAATTCTCACCTGCCAGTAGGCTGAATTTGCATCAAGTTTTGAGTACCAATTGTTACCCGCCAGTGTATCTAAGCACTCTTCTACTAATGGGAGTGGGAAGACATCCTTAACAGTTGCACTATTTACCTTCCTATAATCCACACACCAGCGGACACTCCCATCTCTCTTACGTATAAGAACAGGAGGAGAGGCCCACTCTGAAACAGAAGGCGCAATAACTCCGGCCTTCAGCATTTTTCCTAGTGTGGCCTCCTCCTCCTCAGCAAAACCTAGGGGTGTCTGCCTCATTCTTTGCTTAATTGGGGGTTACTGCCAGTGTCAATGGTGTGTTCAATGGCAGTGAAATTGCCAAGATCAAATTCATCTTTGGCGAATACATCCTCATACTCAAGTAATAACTGACCCAACTTGTTACCTTCTTCAGGGGTCAGTTCCTTTACTGAGCGTTCCCACAAATTATCGACATGGGCTGGGACTTTAACATCATTGGGCTGTCCCTCTTTATCTATTTCCCCCGTGTCCCACACTCCCACCGTATTCACTCCTGGTTCTTCCGCATGGCATTGTACTTCTTGGGCCTTGGACAGCTGGCTTCCTGCCTTCACTTTTACCGAGTGGTCTGACAGGTTAATCACACAGAGTACTGGTTCCCTAGTGGCAGTATGTGCAGTTCGGGGAATTAATAATTCTCCCCTTGTGGCTGCATCAACCATGTAATCTCCACTCAGTACACCTTCCAGCTTCCCTGACACTTTTCTCACTGAATTGGGGGGACCACAAAAGTTTCCTGGGCAACGACAGCAGTCATGGTTGGACTTGGGATGACTGCCCCCAGGACATTGGGACTACTTCCCCATGGACTGTCAATTTCCCTTCCTTTAAGTCAAGGTTTATCCCCTGTTCTCTCAAAAAATCTAGTCCCAGCAGCATACTATCTCCAATTGGGACCACATAGATGTTCATGGTGAAGGACTGTTGGCCTAGCCCCAGTTCAAAGGGCCCGGCCACATATCCATTCATCCTGAGCCCCTTCCTGTTGTGTTCATGATCACTTCCTTCATAATTGGTGGGGAAAATTCTAAAGCCTTGTATACCTCTTCGGATATAAGGGTAACCTGTGCTGCTGTATCTACAACAGCGTGAATGACTTCACCTTCCACCCTTACTGGCACCCTATACATGGTACCCCCCTGACAACCGACTAATAGTTATGGTCTCTAGACTCTCCTCCTCTTGGCGATCCCCAACCTCATTTGGGTTGTCTAACTGATCCTCCACTAAGGTTGTCTTCCCCTCTTCGTATGAAAAGCCTAACTCCAATCCTAATAGGGGGTCCTCTTCACTCTCCCCAGGATTTTCACTTTGCTCAATGGGTTGGGGGTCATCTGGTAAATCCTGGGGTTCTTGTTCCTCAACATCTGTACTTTGGGCCCATACTGGGGAACTTGGCCTTTTCACCTTATCAAATGGTCCCCGCCTTAACCAGGCTGGGCTCAATGACCTGGTGCCAGCCTGTTCCCCATAGGTCTGCCCTTGCCCCTCTTTTAGATTAATTTCCCCTTAACTTTGCTCTTCCTGACTGAGACCTTTCTCCTTAAGTAGGGTCTGGCTCAGGCCTCTTGAGCTGACCCCTTGGAGTTTAAAGGACTCCTATGCTCTTCAAAGGTCACTCTACGCTTGGGGGACCCGGATCTTTCCAACCTTTGGCATTCCCTCTTGAAATGCCCCATGTCCCCACAGAAAAAAGCATCCCTTACTTGCGGGTGAGGGGCTTCGGGACTGAGCACGATTCATTGTTGGGGTTCCCAGTAGTTTGCGCATTTCTGCTAAAAGGCGCCCCTCTAACTTTGGGATTTGATTCTGCAGGCTTTCCACCTGCTCGGAAAGTCCCTCCAGTTTGTCCTGTCATTTATCCACCTTATTCTCCAACTTTTCAATCCTTCCCCGGTACCCTTCGTCCATCCCACCCTTGTGGGGAAATGACTTGGAAGCAGAACCGACGACGTAGGATTCCTCATGGGAATGCCTTGTGTCTGGGCTGACACATTTTACTTCCCGTATGCTGCCCCGGCCATATATAGCTTGGTGGTTATGCTGGTGCCACCTTATCTTGTCCACCAACTCCTCAATATTAGCGGGCCTTTTATTGGATGCATAGCTGCCCACCTCTTTATCAGCAGCACCTCGGCACAGTCTCATGACTGCCTGCTGATACATATGGTCTTCTGGAAGGTTGCGGAAGGCTTTGGTGGCCAGAGACAGCACACGGTCAGCCCAGTCTTCCAAGGATTCCGCGGGTGCTTGTTTGGCATTCTGGAACTGGACCTGTGCGGTCTCGGGAAGTTCTTTAAACCCGAACCTCTTCTCGAGCTTTCGCACGAGGTCCTCATATGCCATGTGTTGGTTTCTCTCCACAAGGAGTGCATAGAATTCACTTGCCTTGCCATCGAGGCACCAGCACAGCTGATCCTTGCACTCCCTAGGGGTCCATTCACTAACTTCGGCATACCGGGAAAACTTGGCGTAAAAGGCCTGCCAATTGCTCTTTCCGTCATACTTAAGTGTTTTGGGCAGGGCATAATTTTTCCCGCCCTTGTCCCCTCTCTCCCTGTTCGGTGGGCTGCACTCTCGATATGGTGTCCTCTCCAGAAAGTCATAATCAGGGCTATAATCTCTAATAGGTCCCCTGGGAGGGCGTCGTGCCTCAGCTCTCGGCCTCTCCTCTGGGGTCCTATATCTCCACCCACTATATCGGCCATAGTCTGTAGCCCTAGCGTGCTGGGGATCCCTATAAGATCTGGGTGTGTCAATTTGTAAAGCCCCATCCTGTCCACTATCCTTGCCCGGGCACCCCTGTCACTCCTATACTCATGTGTACTACTGGGGCCCCTATCCGACCGGGCCTCATACAGGTCACGACGGGCCCTCACATCACGTGCCCCTGTGTCCCTGTATCTAGGTGTCCAGTCTCTCCTGTGGGATGGGGACGGATTTTCCCTAAAGCCTGAATCTAATTCCCAACCCCTACTTCCTCACTATATTCATCTGTATAAGTTGGGGAGGGGGACCTTGAAAATCTTTCAGATTTAAATATTTGGTAGAGCCCCCTTATGGATGGGGTCTCCGGGGTCTATCTCCGGAAGGACCACTAGGTCCACCGGCGATCCCGTCAGCACCCCCTCTGGGACGGCCGGCTCTACTCCCATTAATTAATTCGTCTACCCTAGCAAGCCTATCTTTGTGTCTCAGTTCCTCCTCGCCAAAATCACTTTCTCGGGCCAGCTTTTTATCAATGCTATCAGCTGGCCCAAAGTCTATGGCGTCTAATAATGCTGGGGACAGGCGGAGGTGGGGGATATCAACTAAATCTTCAAGAAGAATCCCTCTCTCTCCTTCCTCATGTCCCATATCTGACATGCAATTTTCTGCCCTACTCCTGGCAGCAGTGTCAAATCCTCAAATGGACAATTATTTATTTGGATTTTGGTCATATTGGCAATATAAAACAGGGTAAATACACAATAATATCAATAAAAAATCTTACCTCAAATCTGTGCAAGTCAAATGGAAAAAATAACAACACACTAATAAAACTACAAGGGGAATATAATTTTATTTAATTAAAACATACACAACGGACAAATAAATATAAAGCACAAAGGGGCACTAGCTTGCCGCATCGCTACGGGAGGGGCAGTCAGCAAGCAAGTGTACTCAGTATAAGGGGCGGGCTATACGGGAACTGGGTACTTAGGTTGGGAAATAATAAGGTAAATTAATTTATAAATGTATGGGATTGGTGTTCCTATGACCAGGTAATAGCCACCAGACCCTCCGATGGCCACCACGTGGTCCTTGAAATTAGGGGTCAACCCTTTGTCCCACAAGGAGTCTCGCCCTAACTCAAGTCAGAAACACCGATTACACACTAAATCTGAGGCAAAGCTCCCAGCTTTTGCCCCAGATTACTCCTTTCCTTCCTTATTTAGTTGCCACTGGTCCCACCAAGTGACAACTAAATGACTCCCTCGGTTCCCGAAATTATTTAATCCAAAATGGCCGATCAGAAATCCAGCTCCCAGCTGGATTGCTGACAATTATTTAGCGAGCGGTCGCTAAATACGCTAAAAATCCCGCGAAGTTCAGACCTTTAGCTGCACGCAAGCGTCAGTGTTATAATTGACACTTACTAAGTCCTTTTAAATGTCCCGCTGGTATGTAATCTAATATGAGCTATCAAATGACGTCTTGTTGCTTCAGAATATACACCAGAAAGAGGCTGGGGCAACGTGGTTCCAGAGGCACGTGATGCTGTTGTGTGGTCAGGTAAGATTCTCCAAAGCTGGAACACCGCCATGGTTCACTGGGTACTACAAATAGAATAGAATAGAATATATTTTATTGTCAATCATGACGCCCATAAAGAGCTGAACAATTACAAATAAATTTAATACATTGATTTGTAATAATTACAATAATTGGCATCTAAAGATACAAAAATTAACAAAAAAAGATAGCAGTCAACATAGTCACAAGATTATTGTGGCCACCAATACATATAAAGTGAATTAATGTTTATCAACTAAAAGTAACTCCTAAGGTTAGGGTTCAATTAAATACTCAATAAGAAGCTATTTCTTTGCTCATTGAACTTATGCAAAAGGGAGGAGACTCAATTACAACTTGATCCTCACATGACATTAACCATATAAATTGAGATTTTTTATCTAAAGTATTAAAATTTGGATAGAGGGTGCTATTTTTTGGATTACACTATTTCTAGTATTGTTTAAAATTGGACATTGTAAAAGGAAATGAATTTCATCTCCAATTTCTGAATTTTTACATAACGTACAGGTTCTATTCTCTATCCGAAGTCCTCGGTATCTTCCTTGTTCTATTTCCAAAGTATGTGCACTTATTCTGAATTTAGTAAACAATTTTCTTTTGTCCTCATCTAATAATGATAAATATTTTTCAAATTTAATATTAGTTTTAAAAAGTCTGTATGTTCTGAGTTTATTTCCTCCATTTCCATTTTCTTTGTCTTTAAAAAGAGCTGAAAGCCAAATGTCATTATATTTTATTTTAATTTTATTCAATATCAGCTTTTGTAATTTATTTTTACTATTTTTCCAAGAATTTGTTGCAATGTTCAAATAATCCATTAATGACTGTAAACAACTATACCAACTATACTTTTTTGCATATTCAAGTTTTTAGAGACTGTGAAGGCTCCGGGTAGAAGTATATCATCTGTTGTTAGTTATATAATTATACCCTGATGTAATCCTCAGTTTTTATTGTAATTGTCAGTACTTTAGTTTTTTTTTTGTGTTGTCTTATATATCTTACTGTTGAATTTTAGTTTTTTCTTCGTTAGTGATGTTTGTGGTACCGATTTGTCCTTGGTATTGTCTGAATACTAGAGAGATTTATGGAAACTATTACAAATATTTTACCTCGGAACTGTTTGAGGGTTACCGAAGTAACACTACCATAGAATTTTATCGAGTTGGTTTTGTCCACGGGATAGAAAAGGACATAAACCGATCAGCTTCCAAACGGGTCTGTCAAAACAATATAACCATTAACCTGAAGGGGGGTATGGTTTTTTTTCTGGATAGAAAATTTATTTTTTCACGTGTATCAACAAAATATTTTTTTCCAAAATTAACATTATTTTTGGGGGCAGGAAGCCTCCTTCAGAATTTTTTTTCCATCATATTGGCAGCAAAAATATGACGGGTGCTGTATGCAGGGCAGGACAAGCTTACCTTTACGGAGCACCAAATGTCACTCTTTGAGAGTTCACACTGTTACTGCTTTAGTTTTTAGTGTTTAGGTTTTGTGGTTGTGTAGCGTCTTCTGGTGTTCTTACTTATGCCTTTTCTCTGGACTTTGATTTATGTTCTACAGTATCGGTGTTCTACTGCCTTTGTTAACCTAGGGTAAAGTGATCCAAAGTCGGACGTGATCGAATATCGGACCTTTTTGTATCTTGAACGATCATATTCTGTAGGTTTAATCACCACATCATGTCAATGCATCGCAATCTGATGCATAGCAGTTTCACACAGATTATATGACAGTTTTGTAAAAAGAACGGGTTTTTTGTTCAAAATAGACATTTTTCAGTGTAGAAAAGTGTATATAGATGTATTTTCTATAAAAATTTGATAGCACTGTTGGCTGAAACAAGAACATTACATTTGATCGTAAGTCGGGACAGTAAATTTAAATTAGATGGATCTTATGTCGGACGGTGTCCGAATCAAGATCAGTGGTTTAATCATAGAATAGTTTTGAATTAATTTCTTAAAATTGATTTTTTTTAAATTATGATGTATTTTAGACGGCAAAAAAAACGGAACGAAAAGGGGGGGGGAGGCAAATATCTTTCGAATAAATTAGTTACAATGTAATTGAGAAAGTAAGTTGTAAGCTCAATTTTCATGGCTAAACCGAAAATGGGGAGTGGCTACATATATATAATTTTTTTTCTTTTTTTTTCAAAAAAAAATAGCTCCAAGGTAATTGAAAAGCAAGTGGTAAGCTCAATCTTCATAACCAATCTGAAAATGGGGAGCGGGTAAATATATATATATATATATAAACCTAAAACAAAGCAACAACACCAATACTAATATATACTAACACTATATACTATATATATAACCGTTTCAACTGCTTCTACAAAAAGAGGCGCACTTGCGCCATCTCCTGTTCCTACGCGAATCGTTTATTAAACCGCCGCAAACAAAACACACTGGGTGTATAGGAATCGCCATGTCTGTTTGTCTGTCCATCCGCCCGACCATCGTACATACTTTTTTTCGGGTGCAGCACCTAATCACTTACCCACTTCAATGATTTAATGAAAATTAAGACAAAAGAAGGAAACGAAAAGCGAGTGTTCATGATTGAATTTAAAGTTAACTAATGCATGTGACTATGGCCGAGGGAAATCCCTTCTTCAAATTTTAAGTTACTGCGGCAAGGAAATAATACCCCCAAATTCCAAAAATACATGAAATATTCAAATTATCATCCCATCGTTCTCTAGGATATCGAGTAAGTAGTTATTTTGGTGGATGGCAAATTTTGCGTTTTACTGTAAGAAATTTTGATTTTTTTATTTCGCGGACTGATTTCTTATTTAATGTAGCCAGTTTTTTATATTTGCAACAGTTTGAAATTTTAGAATAGCCAGAATAACCGCAAATAAAGCGAAAATTCAATAAACGGGAAATGACCATATATACAATACATAAATATACAATGTACATGGATATGGAGTACTGATTTCTCTATTCAAGACTCATTGGTTTCTGCTGAAGTGAAGTTATTTTTAGGGCGCGATGAACAGACAAACAAAAATGTCGTTTGATAGGAACGAAAAATTAGAATCTGGCTTGCGCAAAAACACCAAACAACGAAACCCTGCCACACCTCACCTAAAAACACATCGAAAATAACCTAGCTTGAGTCTGTCTATTAAATTTTAAAATACAAATGCAAATTATATTCGTGAAGCAACTGTAGTAACTTTATGTTTTCTTCATCTTGAGCCATTTCAATCGGTTAATCAATCCTAATTGGTTTAATTGTAGATTCATGTATAGGGAAGAGAGTAAAAAGGAATTGGTAAGAAAGCTTCATGTCGGGTGCAATAGCAGTTGTAAAATTGGGGATGTCAATTAGAAAGTCTGCTCAAGCTTATAAGGTCCCTAAATCAACTTCAGCTGACGGAACAAGCGGAAGAAGATGGAGAGGCCATTATTTTTACCAAAGTAAACAGAACAGGAAATAATTCTTGCACAAAATGGGAGTTTTTTTTTAAAACGGAAAATCGTCAAGCATGTGGTGGAGGCATCCAAATTTCTCAAGATCCCCCGAAGCAACGCAACAATTCGCCACGATGCCATGTCATGGAATCGAGTATCTAAATATTTGGTTTTCTGTGAAAGATGTTATTGTAAAGCACAATTTTGATAGTTTTCCGCAGCGTATTTTGAACCTTGACGAAGCAGGTATAAATTTGTTTCACAACCTGCTCGTGTGAATGCCAAGAAAAGAACAAAAATCGTCAATGATAAAGCGTCAGGTACTAGTAAGCGCAAATGGAGATTACATATCTCCTCACTTTATTGTTCCCGGTAAAAGCAAGAAGAAACTGCATGGATTTGATCTCCAGGGTTCCCACAACATTATTGTAATCAAATTCAAGGACTTTTCAAGGAGTTTTCAAGGTCTTTCCTATAATTTTCAAGGTCCTTTGCCTGAACAAACTCATTGCTTCTGCATTAGAAAATCTAGTCAAACTAGCACTAAGAGACTGTCTCTTTGAACTTACTATGAAGTACATGTAATCTCTCCTTGTTTAAAGTCTCATGGGCCGAGCTCAATTATCCTTTTCAGGACATGTTCTATCTGTTCTATGAAACATTGATAATCGAATAGCATAGAACAAGGACAGAACATTCAATATGGAGGTCAAAATTTAAATGATCGTGATATTTACTGTAACAACCCTTCACTCATTGGGAGATTATAAAGAATTTATTTTTCATACATTGTGTAATATATTTTACCTTAAAGTTTACACAAAAACATGCTGGAAACGTATTTAGTTTCTTCTGCAAGCACGGATAATGGGAAAAACGTTCAGATTCCTTAAATTGTGAAAAACGTATTTTTTCTTTTGAACTATTGATCTCCAAATTAAATTCAAACACTGAATTGACAAGCGTATATACATTTTCATCAAACTTGTATTTTAGATAGGCTCGTGTATTTAATTATTACCGTGTCCACAGCTCCAGATAAGAATTGACTAATTGGGTAATTTCACTCTTACTTTTGTCATCAATTGGGTTAGAAAAATTTTCCCAGGTAAAGCCATATATGTTCAACCCTAACAGTTAAAATGAGGTGGGTTTCCACCCCTTAGAGCAGTAGTATATTGGGTTTTTATATTAGAAAAGAAAATATACATGTGATATTATTATTAAAAATTGTCGTCATCTATCAAAAGGATCAATTGCAAGTAATAAATTTTAATCATGCGTTATTGAAAAAGATCGAGCATCGTCCATGGATATAAATTGGTAATGTCATTGTTTGATGTTTTGCCATGGTGAAGATCATATCAATTTTATCCAGCTTTCTTTCTACTTCATTGTTTTGATTGATTGATTAATTAGGCTGTTAGGTACAGTAAACTTTTCAGCTATGCAAGGAAGAGAACAAGCTAACCAATTGAAAAAGTCACAAGTAATAGAAGAAAGATATAAAGAAGGAATGGGCAATCGGGGCAACAAAATTTTACAAAGAATGGAAAAAAAGGAAATGGGTAGGGACAGGAAATTTAGCCTTCCATAGGACCCCTTGTGTATATGCTCTTGTTCATGAAATATAGGAGAGTTCTTTCTACTGCATTAGGTGTGTATTTTCTCTACACAGTTTGTCGGTTAGGAATTCCACATTATACTAGTATCCTGTCAACCCCACGGACACTTGAAAACAGAGGAAATCGGTAGGGGCAGGAAATTAAGCCTTCCATGCTGTTCTTAGTGAGTCTGCACTTCTACAACTTATAGAAACACCAACTAGAAAAGATAACATACTTGACCTCATGATAACTAATCTTCCAAATCAAATACAGAGAACAGAAGTGATTCCTGGCATTTCTGACCATGATATTGTGTTTACAGAATTAAACATATCACCTTCAAAATTAAAACAAAAAGTAAGACACACACCTATATATAAGAAGGCAAATTGGGAAACCATGAGTAATCAGCTAGATATACTCTATGAAAAATTATCAAAAAAGGTAAATCTATCTTCAGCAGATGATCTATGGAAAGAATTCAAATGTAAATTAGAAAGCTTGATCCAGCTGCATATTCCAACTAAAAAATTGAGCTCCAGAAAAAGTACACCTTGGGTAAATTATGACACCAAAAAACTGATAAAGAAAAAAGATAAGATGTACAAAAAAATGAAGAAATCAGGTACCAAACATGATAGAGAAAAGTACAAACAAATGAAACATCAGGTACAAAAACAGCTCCGACAATCCTACTGGAAGCACATTGAAAGTATAGTTACACCTAATGAAGAAGGCAGTAATTTTAAAAATATGAAAAAATTCTGGTCTTTCATTAAAAGTAAAAAAACAGACTATAACACCATAACTTCACTCAAAAAAGAAGGAAAACTGGTCACAGATACTAAACAGAAAGCCACATTACTTAACGAACAATTCCAGTCAGTGTTCTCTGAACCTAGTGAAATAACATCACAAGAATTTATAGATCAATCCTACATGGA
>MJUU01018985.1:49208-62400 GCA_002080025.1 Modiolus philippinarum
CCCCCCCCCCCCCCCCCCCCCCTCAGAATCAAATGGTCGTCCCCTAACATTATTATGGACCCTTTCCATACGGTTTGAAATAGAATCATTTGGTGTCTCGTCAAAGAGTATCCATAAGATAACATCAGAAATGGTAAAAACTTAACATGTCCCCTATTGTACCATTTAATCCTTCAGCTAAGCCAGGACTCTGGGAGTCTAAAGGGCTATTATCAATGTGTAACTTTGTACACAACTCTGTAAACAGTGCAGAAGTTAATCTGTATGAATTTGGGAGGGTGCCCGTTAACGACAGATAAATTTGTTCAAAGGTGGCAGACTCCATATCAGGTAGAGCATAAGCCTCATCAAGACGGGTAAAATAATCTGTGACGACAAGCACATTTTTATGTCCTTGGTATGATATGGGAAGTGGTCTCAATGAGTCTAAAGCGACTCTATTAAGTGGTTCGTCGGCTACATATGTTTTTATGGTCCCTTTGGTATGTTTTGAAGGCCGTTTTCTGCTTTGAAACTACTGACAACGGTTAACCCTATTTTCAGCTTGTTGGTTATAATTAACCCAGTGAAATCTTTGAGGAATTCTTGCTTGTGTGCGCTTTACTCCCATGTGACCAGCTAATGGGTTCTTATGTAAATTTTTCGGATGACAGCAGTTGTAAGATCACTTTTCCACGAATTTTTATGTTTATGTTGACGATTCCGCATCCATGATTCATAAAATATGCTCGACATCCAGCAATGAATTCCGCTCAAACCGGTGCTAGGGGCCTTTTTGAACTAACTATAAGGTATGAGCATAGCCTCATGGTGACTGTAAGATGAAGAACAACAATAAAAGCGTTTTTCCATTGCTTATTTTTCGATGTATTTGTAGAGACTTTGTCTCATTTGCATTTACTCCATATCCCTTCATTGCTTATTTCTAGAATTTGATTTCTGTATATAAATTTAAATAATAATAAACAATAAATTTAATTATCTCTTTATCACTATCTTATTGTGTCCATTGTCTATATTAAATGCCATTAACAAGCACAGTCCTGTCCCATTGGTTCCAGTATACTTTGTTAACTGTACTTAAAAGTAAGATGTCTTGCTATTTTAGCTATTCAGGGTTCAACTTCCACAACATAACTTTTTGGAGTATGGGGTCATAAGTTTGGGACTCCCTTAATTCAAGAATCGATTTACTAGTGAGCCAGTTACAAAACATTGGGCCATCTTCTTTCTCATAAAGTTCATGAGCTAATACCGATCTGGTCTTAAGATAATAATTTTCAACAAAATCAGTTTCATGTTTTTCTCGCCGCTGATAATGGTAATAAACTGTACATAGTCTTCTAGACAAACCATCGGTATAGTTATGTACGCGTCCTGGTCTGTGTTTAATTGTAAAATTATATGGAACCAATATCTCTAGCCACCTGGCAAGTTGTTCCTCTGGTTTTTTTAAGTTAGTGAAACCTGTTAAAGTACCATTGTCTGTTCTTTAAATAAAATATGATCCAGAAAGATAATGGTGGAAATGTTTGAAGGACTGTATAACTGCAAGCAGTGCACGTCTGGTGACAAAATACAGGCTTAGTCAGTGACTTACTATAGTAAGCAACAACATGCTCTTTACCATCCTCCCCAACATGAGATAAACTGAACCTGTAGTTATTCTGTACGCAATGTATAATCAAGCATTATATCAGCCTGGTAATGTGCTCTTCAAAGGTTTGAGAAAATACCATTATATCGTCTGGGTAGACGATACAAATTTCCCATTGTAGCCGGGCAAGACTCATTCCATTAAACGAGAAAATGTGGATCAAGCACTTGTAAGACCAAATGGCATACGGTTGAATTGAAATAGGCCTTTTTGAGTTACAAAGGCAGTTTTTGGGGCATCATCAGGATGGAAGGAACATTGGTGATAACCACTAAAAAGTTCCAAGGTACAAAACCAGGAATGTGCGTGTAAAGCGTCAAGAGAGTCGTCTATTTTTGGTAGTGGGTATGAATCTTTTCCAGTAACTTGGTTAAGTTTACTGTAATTAAAGAAAATACGTATAGAGTTGTTCTTTTTCCTAACAACAACAATAGAACCAGTCCAGGACGATTGGCTAGGTTGAATGATATTTTATCTAACATTTTTGTTATCTCGTCTTCCACTTCATTGCGTTGGCTGGGGTGTGTTCTCCTGGGGGTGCATATTGGTGTGGCGCCATTAGTATTGATGTTATGTTGAACCACATAAATTAACCTAATGTCATATTTGGGCATTGCAAAAGCATTTTTGGTATTTGCAAGGAAAGTTAGCACATCTTTGTATTAGTCAGGGCTTAAATATTCCCTGCATCTCTCTAAAATATCATTAAATGGAGTGAGATCCCCTTTTCCACACCCATCAGACATATCACAAATTATATTCTCATCAGGTACAGTTTCAGCAATTGCTGCAAACATATTATAGCTAATGGTTTCGGGGTTCTTACTAAAACTCATCATCCTTAATTGTAGGCCTCCATCTTTTTAAGTGCATGTTTTTTTTCAACAACAAATTATTATTTTATTTCAGAAATATGCTTGTTATATTTACTCCATATCCTTTCGTGAAATATTTGCTACATTCCTCTTCACAAGTCCAAGCACCTTTTGAAGACAGTATTGTAAAAATTGATACATTACACAGGTACAATAACATAATTCAACATAAATTATCATTGACACTTATACAAATTTGACATAATTCTATTTAATAACCCATACTTTCCTAATTTTTTACTTAAAATATTCTCTTTTTCTAATCTCCACCAAAAATACATTATATAAATAAATATTTTTCCTTTTTTGTTCAGGCATGTAATAACTTTTGAAAATAGTAAATCCATAAATTGTAATAAAAAAGTTAAAATCATAATTATTTTTTATCAAAAATTTTGTATCAAAAACAATATGTTTTAATGTAATTGTATTTGAAATATTGCATTTCGACAATAATTGGTTTATTTTCTCTCTAAAACTATTTAAGTACGGACATGAAATAAATAAATGTGAATAATCTTCCTCTCGCTTACAAAAATTACATATTATCGGTTATATTCCATTTAAACATTTTTTGTTTGGAAGAATATAGTTTAACAATTTATACCTAAACATTTGTAATTTATTTTCTTCTATAAAATAAAATATAAAGTGAAGCAGATTAGTGATGTAATGTCCTTCTTCCATGTGATAATATTTTTTCCATACAGTTATACCTATTGGTGTACAGAATTTATTTTTAATGAATACTAAATAAACATTTTGTTTGTTAAACAAGACACAATGCATAAGGTTGTTTTGCAATTAGAATACCTTTATTTTGGAGAACTGTGGCTGTGGAATCTATTATCAAATTGGTGCCACTGCTGGTGGACTGTTCGTCCACGGGGTATTTACCAACCCAGTAACCAGTATTTCGGTGCTGGTCCGAAAACTGATTTTATTTGGAAACATGTAATATCTAGATTTTTGAAAATTTTCTTTAACACTAAGGAGTATCTCCTTCGCATAGATCAGTCCGCAGCTGATTTTGGCTTTTCTATTTGGATCTTATTGGTTATTTGTTCTCTGTCAGTTTTACCCGTATTTTGGATTATGGCCTTCCAAATGTTTTGATGTAATCTGCACCGACGAGATATAAATTGTCGAAATGCGCATATGTAGAAACAAAATTCACAGTAACTTCGGTATTTTGTTATTTGGTACCACATGATATTGGTGTTTGGGTTTGCTTTAACAATCATTTCACACCTTGGTGCTATACTCATCTTTTATCTATCACAATCCTAAATAGACTAGTATTAAGACTTTTCAATATACATTTTACATTTTGAGTATTCATTTTCAGAGGGTAATCATTTATCTTGATGACACATTTATTTCTTGTCATGAAATCATAGCTTAACACAGCAGGTATTTCAACATTTGTCACGAACATATCCTAGTATATTATCTATTTGTAATGGGACTTCACTTGTCCCCAAAGGTTTGAATGGGCTATCATCTGCCATGCGTAGTTGGTCATTGTATGGTAGCAATTTAGTTGGTCATTGTATGGTAGCAATTTAGTTGGTCATTGTATGGTAGCAATTTAGTTGGTCATTGTATGGTAGCAATTTACCCTTTATTTTCATTGCCAAATCAATGGTGGTGAAACGAACTTGTATCGTACAATGTACAGTTAAAGAATTAAAGAAGTTACAAATAAACCATTTTGTTGTGTTCCTTTCTTTAGCAATAAAGTGGGTATATTAATTTTTGGTTTGTCCAAAGCTGAAAGTTGACCACCGTTTTCAGCTGTTAATAGTTTCCCTGTCTTGGTGTGTCCTCTTCTGTGGCTCTATAACTGTGGAGGTGCCCATTTGCTATTTCATTAATCGTATTATTTTGATCCCTTGCTTGATGACCCAAGTTCTTACAATAGGATCACATTTCTCTCTTTTGGTCCCTTTTATTTAAGTTCTAACTTATACTGTTTGTAAGGTTTTTGGTTGCCGAAGTAGCATCTTACATGTCATATGTTTGGTTTCTTGTGACTAATTTGAAATTGACTATGATGTACCTCCTGATGTGCTTTTGGGTAGGCTAGACGGACTAGTCTTTTAAAATCTTGAGCAAGCTTCAGATTTTCAGGAGAAAATCTTTCAGTCAAGGTTTTCTCCAACTCTTTATAAGAGAGGGGATTGCTTAAATCAATATCAGCTGAATGTGGCCACTGCTGCACCTTGCATACAAGCAATTAATTTCAGGGCCTTGGTTGAATCAGACCATTCATTAAAGTTGGACAGTCTCAAAATGAATCTTATAGCTATTCCAACAGGAAGAACCATCATAATTTTCAGGTTTGGTGTACGCTTTGTTTTCATTTTTGTGGATAAAAACCCAAGGTGGTTTGATTTTCAATTGGTCTAGGTCTGAGAACACTACATGAATCCATACTGGACCCCTTTTCAGCTGGAAGAAAGGTTTATGATTGAGGATCACTACTGTTTTGTGATTGATGATTACTACTCTTAGGAAGGGGTGTGAATGTACTATTAGGTGTGATGAACCAGGAACTATTTCATGAGTAGATGTGTTTCGGTTGGTGTTAATCTTTGGAGAGGGGCATCCTCTGGTAGTGTTCATTTCCGTAAAATTATCAAACAAGGTGTCAATTTGACTGGTTACTGATGATATTACTGAGGATGTCTGGTCCTGCAATTTTTCAATTTTTATTCCCAAACTTTGGTATGATTATCAAACTGGTTCTTAAATCCCTGTAAAATTTCTCGATTTTGGTTTAACAAATTTCTTAATTCATTTTAACGTTTTCCTGTTATTTTGTTTTTGTTTTTTTTGTTTTGTTTTGTTTTGCTTTTTTTTTCTTGGTTTTTGTTTTTGTTTTTGTTTTTTGTTGTTTTTTTTTTTGTCTAATTGATGTGTTAAAGCCGTTGTGGTTCGACACATTTGGTTAAGTTTGTAGATCAAGAGCTAAACTTTCAATTTTAAGTTTTGGTATTCAGGGCTTTGATAAATATGGTCCCCCATTACATGCATGTCTCCATGCATGAGAACTTCAGGTGAACTTGAGCGTGAAATTGTAACGCTAGAGCCTCTTGACTCCACTGAGACTCTGTTAGATAATTTATGTTGACTGTTTCCATTTATTTTTAATTCTATTTATTTTTGTGGATAAAAACCCAAGGTATCCCGCCGCTACCACCAGATGTAAAGCTTTTGGGTGTATTTTCACATCTGATTCTAGGTCGCTTTTTGGTAATACCAAATACGTATGGTACCCTAATGGTAAGAATCTGCCCTGGTAAGTAAGGGCTAAACATTTCAATGGTTTGAGTAGGTATGGTATCTATAGCTCGAGCGTAGGTCACTGTTTTGTTTTACCTTCAAGCATTTGTAATGCTCAATGTAAAATATAGTAAATAAGGTAAACTCAACATAAGTTTCAATATGGTTTCATAAAACAATAATATTAAAAACAACATGTAAATCCCCAGAGTGACTGAAAAATAACAGGGCCCCCTTTAGGATATACAGGTTTGTTGACATAAAACGGATATCGTCATACTTGGTTTGTCACAGGTAAATCAATAAAAGGAGGAAAAAGGGACTTCCTAAAAATACTGTTACTGTATTGGTGTAATGGTTTTTGCACTGCGGCTGGAGTCACTTTGGTTTAACTTTATAGGGTTAAACCTATATGACATGTCCGGTTGCGGAACCCCCTTGGTCAAGCAGTAACTTTCCCCCTTAAAAATATAATTTACATAATAATATTTCGCTGTTGCTATGTCCATAAATCGATCACAGTTCGCAGATTAACGTTAAATGTCCATGAGTGTCCATACAGACATATACTAGTAAATAATCCTTCACTCGCGACACTACTCAGCTCGGTAACAACGATTGAACTAAAAATGCAACGGCAACGAATAAATAAAGATGAAACGAAAGTATACATGAGTAGTGGACAAAAAGGAAATAATAAAAACATTCATACAAACCTACCATACTTCCAGTTTTCTCATAGTCTGAGTTTGTAAAATTAATTATAACTCTAGATCTAGTCAAAGATATGTGTTCTCATTTGTGAAAAAGAACATAGTAACTATCTGTTAAATCATAGTGACGATCGTAAAACTTCTGTAGAGAGTTTCAGCCGTGATTGAACATAACCTTGGATAACAAGTTTATGACACAATGATTACGCTCTCTTGAGAAAGTTGCTGTATGAACTACAGGCACAGAAAAAAACGAATTCATTAATGATTAAAAACGGAACATTTACTATTTGAAAGTCAGAGTCGTTGTTTTAGACGTCCACAGTTATCAATATAGATGTATAAGTCCAGGTATAATACTGATGATAGTGTATCAGTTGTTTCTTAAATTTCAAGTTGATTTGGGTATATACGATGAAGGGTATCTATAAATTAGTGATTGTTCAATTAAAGAACATCAACTATATAAACGGAAACTGAAATTAAATGAGTTGCTTAGATAATTATTTTTTAACTGAACTAGCCATTGAATGGACATGGCTTTATACGAAGAAAGAAACAAATCGACTAAATGAGTTGTACTCTAAAATCTACAAATATGGTATCAAATAAAATTCCAGCATTGCGATGACCTCCTCATTTTTATTTCCGAATCGGTGATGTATAATATAATAGTCCTCAGTTTTATTCATTGTTTAACCCTTTTTACTACAAAAACACTGATGTATTAAATCTCGGAGTAATAACTTTTAATTTATCATGTAGGATAGAAGTATAGGGAGTAGAACAATCAAATGTTTTACATTGTTCACAATGAATAAGTTCAAATGGATGTTGATTTTCTAGCAAGTCTCGCTTTTGAAAATCAAAATCTGAATTCCCCCATGGCCTACTTATTAAGTATACTTCATCCCATCACTATATCTTTGAGCCATCCTTGGCTGCAGTAAATAAAGAAGTCATGAGCTTATAAGTGGTTTCCGTTGTGCATTTTGCAGATCTAATTATGTATCCCTGTTTTAAGGGTATTTATTAACGTAGTTACCAATGCAAGTAGATACCAGGTACTCATGTACTTGTGTACATAATTTAAAGGTGATAGGTGATGAGTAGGTTGTTACTGTTTTGTGATTGTTTTGGATATCCTCCCTCTGTATAATGGAGAGTTTTGTAAGTAAGATTGCTAAATGAATTGTCCAGTTTGATCTTCGTTATCACGCAGTCAATTTAGTGCATTTTGCAGAAAAATGTTATGTTTTTCTTCACCGGGATCATCAAATATGCTTTTTAAATTTAGGCCCATCATTGTCTATGGTGCCTCATTTGAGCTAAGATCAATGACTTTATGGACATTTTCCAATTAGGTAGTGTTTCAGCGTTTTTCTTTTCTCTCTCTTAGCCTTTTGTTTGGCATATTCCTCCTCTGTGTCAATCAAAATTTCAATTATATATTTTAAAAACAAATGACGCTACTGTGAACATGGTTTCTTCGTATGGCCATTTCGACAGCTTATGTCTCTCTAAGTACATGTAAATAAAATCAAATTATTCAGAAATCCATAAACTAAAAATGTGTAAAAGCTGATGGGTGGTTCACGATATTATGGACCTTCTGTGAACAAATCTCGTTATTTCTCATCGTTAACAATATTCAGGTCCCCTGTGATAACGAATGTTTGAAGGATGTATGAATGGTTCTTTATAATGATTTTCCATATGTATCATCCGGACAAATATACATGTCTAAGATCATGGAAGATAATAGTCAAATACTTTACCCCTCGATGTGAAAATCATATTTTGAATTGCTGAAACATAACTTATAATTATTGTGCATGACAGGCCTTTAATGAAGGTTGCTGAATTTGTTCAAATCCATCTAAATTAGAAGGTATAAATACTTAATCATTTATATTTGGATTTTTGTACAGTTCATTGGTACATTGTTGCATGCGACTGTGTTTTTCGGCAATTGAAGGTGTTTCCTGTTATCCTTTTTTTATTATCTCACCTGACCCAAAGGGTCAGGGTGAATTATTGCCATCATTTTGCGTCCGTCGTCCGTCCGTTAACTTTTCACATTTTCATCTTCTCCTCTGAAACCACTGAAGCAAATTCAACCAAACTTTACAGGAACGATGTATGGAAGGTCCTTTACAAAGATTGCTGATTTCGTTCCGATCCGATTAAAAAACATGGCCGCCAGCGTGGAACTTAGGTTTAACATTAGACCCTATGGGAAAAATCACATTTTCATCAACTGCTCTGAAACTGCTGAAGCAGATTCAACATAACTTTACAGAATTGATGCACTTAAGGTCCTTTACAACGATTGCTCATTTTATTCGGATTCGACAAAAAACATGGCCGCCAGCACAGAACTAAGTTTAACATTGGCCCTATGGGAAATTCACATTTTCATCTTCTCCTCTGAAACCACTGAAGCTAATTCAACCAAACTTTACAGGAATGATGTATGTAAGGTCCTTTACAAAGATTGCTCATTTCATTCCGATCCGATAAAACACATGGCCGCCAGCTCGGAACTAAGGTTTAACATTGGACCCTATGGGAAAAATCACATTTTCATCAACTCCTCTGAAACTTCTGAAGCAAATTCAACCAAACTTTACAGGAATGATGTATTTAAGGTACTTTACAAAGGTTGCTCATTTTATCCCTATTCGACAAAAAACATGGCCGCCGGCACGGAACATAGTTTAACATTGGCCCTATGGGAAAAACATCATTTTCAACATCTGCACTGAAACTATTGAAGCAAATTCAAGCAAACTTTACAGGAATGATGTATGGAAGGTCATTTACAAAGATTTCTCATTTTGTTGGGATCCGACAAAGAAAAAAGCTCCCAGCACCGAACTTGGTTTAGAATGGTACCCATATATTAAAACATTTTTTTCATTACATGTGCTTAAATTATTGAAGCAAATTCAGTCAAACTAAGATTATTTATTTGTTTTGATCTGATAAAAAACAAGACCGCCAGCACAGAACATATTTTAACATAGGATCCTATGGGATAAACATCACTTTCATCACATGCTGTAAGCATTTTGTCAGGTGAGCGATTCAGGCTCAGTACCTGAGCCTCTAGTTCCATATGCGAATCGTATAGATGCAGGTTAAAGCGATATAGGCTCATGTAGTCTCTTAGCCGCTAGTTTCTATATGATATATAATAATCTTTGTACATTCCGGTTGAATTATATTCTTCAATATTAATGTAGTATTCATAAAGGGTTGTTTTTATAACGACCCTTCTTTATATATGTCCGAGAGCTGTAATAATGGTCTGAGCATAGATGTAATGGCACGAGGCCACATACCAAAAAACTTAGATTATCAAACACATCAAACTAAGAATGATATAAGAAAAATATGTGGTCATGTTTGATTAAATAACTGTTTTCATATAGCTGTATGAGAATTTACCGCTGGAGTACAAATGATTTCACAGTTTATTAACTCTTATTTCACTGAGAAATTTCGATCTTTCATAATAAATAAACTTAATACAAATGATATCAAGACTATAGTGCATCGCAGTCTTTTTTTATCAACAACAATGTGCGGTGCTTGATCAGCATTACAATAAAATAAATAAAGTCGCGTACTTTAAAACCAGAGGCTCCCAGGAGCCTGTATCGCTAACCTGGCTTTCAGTTGCCACAATCAAGATAACATTGTAAGTAATACAAATGAACTTCAGTCCCTCAAACTTTGGTAGTTCAAACGCCACCAATATCTTGAACTGTATTTTAAGTCTGATCGTGTTTTATTATATTTTTTGTTAGGCTTTTTTGACAAAAACATTCTTGCTAAGGACCACTTTCGACACAGGTTTTGAGGTTGAGACTTGTAAATGGAAGTCAACAACAATTTTCAAAACCAAATTTTTAAGTTACGACATCAATATCTATTTGGAAACCAAATTTCATTGAAATAACACTATGTTGATTCTTTCTGCTTTTTTTTATGGCCATTTTGAAAATGGCACTCAACAAACAATTTTCAAATCCGGTTTTGAAGTCCCAACATCAATATCTCTTTGGAAACCAGACTTCATTGAAATCAAGCAATGTTGAATTTTCCAACCTTTTATGGTGGTCATACATGCAACGAACCTTTTTCAACACCAGTTTTGAAGTTGCAACATCAAAATCCACTTGGAAACCAATTTCATTGAAATCGGACAATGTTGAACTTTCCCGCCTTCTTTGGCAGCCATTCTGAAAATGGCTGTAAGCGAACAAATTTAAACATCAGTTTTGAAGTTGCGACATCAATATGTATTTTGAAACCAACTTTCATTGAAATCGGACAGTTTTGAATTTTCCTGCCTTTTTCGGCAGCCAGTTTGAAAATTGCAGTAAATGAACACTTTTCAACAACGGTTTTGAATTTGCAACATCAGTATCTATTTGGAAAGCAACTGTCATTGAAATCGGACAATGTTGAATTTTCCCGCCTTTTTTTTTTTGGCTGCCATTTTGAAAATGGCGGTCAACGAACAATATTTAACATCAGTTTTGAAGTTGCAACATCAATTCCTATTTGGAAACCAAATTTCATTGAAATCGGACAATGCTGAATTTTCCCGCCTTTTTTTGGCGGGCATTTTGAAAATGGTGGTCAACGAACACTTTTCAACACCGGTTTTGAAGTCGCTACATCAAATCTATTTGGGAAACCAAATCTCATTGAAATCGAACAATGTTGAGTTTTCCCGCCTTTTTTGGGGGGGCGGTCATTTTGAAAATGGTGGCCAACAAACAATTTTAAACACCACTTTTGAAATCCACACAGCATGGCAAACATTTTATCAAGTTACACTTAACCTTCATCTTCTATAGTTTTGGAAATAAAAGACAAATATGAAAATTTTGAAAATTCCGTGAAAAAAGGGCAATAACACCTACAAGGATTTTTGGATTTTCTTGAACATTTCAGGGCTTGTAGATCTTGATATGCTGAACCTTTTTGCAATATACACTTGACCTCTATCTGTTACATTTTTTTAAATAAAAAATAAAAAATGCACAAATTTTGAAAATTTTACGGAAAAAGGGCAATAACTCCAAGACGGTTTTCCAGATTGTCTTCAAAATTGCAGGGCATATAGATCTTGCTATGCTAATTGCTTTCATCCAGTCAGATTTTTTATATCTGTAACGGTTTTTGAGTTATTTGCAAAAGAAAAGCAATTTACCCCTATGTTCTATTTCTAGTAACAGCAGCCATGCTGTTTGGTCTTCGGACTAATCGAATATAATTTTGAAACTGCATACCCTGGTGATGCTTCAGGCCAAGTTTGATTACAATTGGTTCAGCAGTTTCAGAGAAGATTTTTGAAATTGTTGACGGACGGACGGACGACGGACGCAAAGTGATGGCAAAAGATTACATGGCCTTTTAGGCCAGGTGAGCTAAAAACGACATGATTTTATTTAATAATTTGAATCAGCCAAGATGTTTCTGAAAAGTAATAGAAGGTCGACAGCTTTCTTCTTTTATACATAACTGACTTACGAAGTAGAATTGAGCTCGTCTATGAATTAGAAAGCAAACCTTAGTTTCAATTATTAGACTTACATAAATGATTTAATGAATGGTTAGTGACAGGGCTTTTATATTTTGCATATATATTCCTTGAAGCAAGAATTTTCAACAGAAAGAATTTTGGACCTCGCGACCTCATATGAATGTAAAGAACTTTTTATTTTTGATACAATATTACTACACATACATGTATATAGTGTCTGTAATTTAAATTATATGTATATTACATGTATATCCCTACCTGTAAGATGGATGGAATAATTGGACTCATATACTCCAGGAAAACACTTGACCAGGATATCCATACCGCTGACAAAATAACAGTTAGCGTAAACTTATGTCATTACAAATTAAATTCCCTAAAATTTCATGATATTTTCAGCTAAACACATGAATTGTCATTTCATAAATAAGCATTGGAAGACTCATACTGACTAATTTTGTATTGTTGATTTTTGACATTGTACTTGAACATATACAAGTAATTTCATGTAATGAAAGAAATTTGCTTAAACGTTTGTCCAGTTCCAAAAGAAAGACCTGTATATTTTATATTATGCTTAAATATGGTTAAAAATTCATTCCTGTCTGGTAATACGGGAACGCCAGATTCATGTAATTGAGACAACGGGCTAAATAAAACGCTACACTGCCCCCTTCACTAAAATATTGTCCGTCCTAGACAAGAATTGAACATAATAAAAACAAATACTGTTAGTATTATTAATATATACAAGTTACTTGATAACATTTCACTCTCTCTCTATCATACATTCTATTGGATCACCCAATCATACTTTTAATAACATTATAAAACATACTTAAAATGAAACAGCTAAATAAACAACATTATAAACGTATGTTCATTGTTAATTTATGTACAAAAAGGCAGTTCATGATCTTTGTCGTCATCTTCTACACACTTTTCAGTCTGCGTAGATACCGTCCTGTTCTGTACAATGTCCCCAATAGAAGTAACGGTATACTTAGTATTGATAGAGTCTTCAGTCACTTCTTGTATTTCAGTTTGATTCCCTCTTGATCTGCAATCAGTTACTTTTGGATAGGATACCCATAAA